>MU186895.1:24741-41525 GCA_016904865.1 Pissodes strobi
CGGCGTTGCCATACTGTCGGGAAAGTAACTTGCCTCTAGGGAATACTCTATTTAATAGATATTAATGTTATAATTATTATTATCTGGTCTTATATTAATTATATATAACCCATATGCATGCCTCATATTAAATGAAAAAAGCATTATTTAAATAAATGCGCAATGGAATGCAAACAAAAGGAAGTGTAGGTATATTTGTGGGGAGTGTTGGAGAAGAATGCCCCTTTTGAAGTCAATCTGTTATGTTTGAGCTTTTGAGCAATTGAATTAACTGTTTATGGGATGTTCCTTATCTTTTTTTTTAGATATATTTAAAAAAAGGTCCATTTATAAACTCGTAAAGATCGTAATGTTGAGGTTGGAAAGTTCATATTTGGTGAGGTTCCGAGTTCACAGTTCATTTTATGACATTTACAAACAACAAGATGTTGGGAAAGTTCATATTTGATTGGTTGAATTTCGTAACCAATAGAATTTCAGACATTAAAAATTTTTGTAGTCCTGGGTCATGGTGGCCGAGATTGTACAAACATGGATAATTTTGAATTACTTCTATAAGTAGCACTGATGGATCAATATCCCCGATTTCACTCTGTTCTTCAGTTTCAGATTCAGCTATTTTCACAAAGAAGTAATGAATTAACAACAAAAACAGCTGTGCGGATGTGCGACTTCCAATGTCAAATCGGCTGTTGACATCGATCACGTGCTAGTACAGTGATTTCTCATTGGTTGGAACGAACTTTAATTCTGAACATAAAATTTGGTTATCTCGCAACTTTGCAAACATCGTGAGTTTATAAATTGAACAGAATGATTTGATTAGTTCATCTTGAACTAAAATTTAAATTCCCAACTGAGTCTCAACATTGCGAACTTTTCGAGTTTATAAATCCAGTGTGAGTTTCGACGTTATTAGTTTCATATTTAAAGTTAAAATAAGTACTTAAATCGAAATGCCATATTTCTTGAAATGTTGAACGTATCACCAAAATTTAATAGGAATGTTCCCCCCGTCGATCGTTGATAAATTTTCCGGCGGCCCCAGCCCCCAGGTGGCATTTAACTCGATTTTAAAATGTCAAATGTCACTACCTCCTCTTTTGTCACTACATTTACTTCGACAGTTTCAAGTGCCCGTGAAAGTGAAACCGCTTCAAACTGAAACTCAAGCCAAACTGTATATTTCGCATAAATTATGAAAAAAAAAACAGAATAAGATGCACAACATAGTATGGAATTAATAATTAAATATAGCTAAGGCAGTAAGGCCACGCCGAATGTTGACCGCTGATTGTTTTTCCGGTGACATCACTGACACCCAGATGGCATTTAGCTCACGATACACAGACTTGTATCGTGATTTAGCTCAATTCTAAAATGTCACATGTCACTACCTTCTCTTCTGTCACTACGTTTATTTCGGATAGTTTCAACCTTAGATTAGGATACCGCGCATGACATTAAGCCAATGTACTGAAATTGAAGCCTTTTCAGAGCGGCGGCCATTATTTATGTGGCGGTGCTATTTTGCAGTTATTTTGTGAGTTTTTGAACAAAGAGAGATAAAAACTAAAATTCATAATGGTAAATTGTTCGGCATATGGTTGCAAAAGTCGAAGTGAGAAGAAGAAGCCTGGAATTTCATTTCACAGGTAATTATTGTCTGCTGACTTTGTAGTTTATTTGCATATTTCTTGTTTTAATAATAATGCATAATGTACACATTGTGTTACCTCTGATTATATCATGGTAGGGATGTTTATTTAATTATCGAGAGTAATTTGATACCCGATCTTGGATATTTTCAGTCATCAAATAATCAATAAAGCCATAAATCTTCTTCAAGGAGAGTCATTCAACAATGTCAATGGCTATATTATTTTACGAAAATTACTTTAACTTATTAATTATTATTTATTACTTATAATTTCAATTAATTTATTGAAGTTACCCAGTAATTTATGTGGCAGCTGGTAACAGGCTTTTTCCCATGTTATCTGTCCTCTTCTTTCCTTGTCTAAGGTTTCAACTATATAGTTTCAAGCGCGTTTGAAAGTGAAATCGCTTCAATATGAAGCTCAGTCCAGACTGTTTATTTCATAAGTAATGAAAAAAAAAACAGAAAGTAAAAAACACCTTTAGAATTAATAATTAAATGTAGCTAGGGCAAGGGGCACACCGAATGTTGATCGTTGATTAATAAATTTTCCGATGATCCCCAGGTGGCATTTAGTTCAATTTTAAAATGTCATATGTCACTGTCACTACACTCTCTTCTGTCACTACGTTTATTTCGATAGTTTTAGACGCGCTTGAAACTTAAATCGTTTTAAATTGAAGCTCAGTCGGCAGTCCAGACTGTTTATTTTATAAATTACGAAAAATACTGAAGAAAAAAAACGCCTTATGAAATTAATAATTAAATATAGCTAGGGCAGTAGGGCCGCGCTAAATCTTGATCGCTGATTAATTTTCCGGTGACTCCCCGGCGGCATTTAACTCAGTTTTAAAATGTCAAATGTCACTACCTCCTTTTCTGTCACTACATTTATTTCGATAGTTTCAAACACGCTTAATAGTAAAACCGCTTTCATAAATTATGAAAAATACAGAAGATAAAAAACACCGTATGGAATTAATAATTAAATATAGGTAGGGCAGACGGATCACGCCGAATCTTGATCGTTGACCCCCAGACATTTAGCTCAATTTTTAAATGCCAAATGTCACTACCTACTCTTCTGTCACTACGTTTATTTCGACAGTTTCAAGCGTGCTTGAAACTGCAGCCGCTTCAATATGAAGCTCAGTTCAGACTGCTTATTTCATAAATTATGAAAAAAAAAACAGAATATATAAAAACAGTGTATGGACTTAATAATTAAATATAGCTAGGCCACGGGGGCACACCGAATGTTGATCGTTGATTAAATTTCCGATGATCACCAGGTGGCATTTAGTTCAATTTTAAAATGTCAAATGTCACTACATTCTCGTCTGTCACTACGTTTATTTCGACAATTTTAAGAGCGCTTGAAACTGAAATCGCTTCAAACTGAAGCTCAGTCCATAAAATTACGAAAAATACTGAAAATAAATTAAATTAATAACTAAATATAGCTAGGTCAGGAGGGCCTCGCTGAATGTTGATCGTTGATTAATTTTCCGATGACCCCCATTCAGGCGGCATTTGGCTCACTTTTAGAATGTCAATTGTCACTACCTCTTCCTCTTCTTCTGTCACTACGTTTATTTCGACAGTTTCAAGTAAATCCAGATTGTTTATTTCATAAGTTATGAAAAAAACAGAAGGAAAAAAACGCGTTTGGAATTAATAATTAAATATAACTAGGGCATGGGGGCCGGGGCCACCCCGAATATTGACCATTGATTAATTTTCGGGTGTCCCCCAGGTGGTATTTAGCTCAATTGCAAACTGTCAAATGTCACTTCCCCCTCTTCTCTCACTACGTTTATTTTCACAGTTTCAAGCGTGCTTGAAAGTGAAGCCGTTTCAATATGGCGCTCAGTCCAGACTGTTTATTTCATAAGTTATGGAAAAGAAAACAGAAAGTAAAAAACACCTTTAGAATTAATAATTAAATATAGCTAGGGCAGGGGCGCACACGGAATGATGAACGTTGATTAATTTTCCGGTGACTCCCAGACGGCATTTAGCTCATTTTTAAAATGTCAAATGTCCCTACATTCTCTTCTGTCACTACGTTTATTTCGACAGTTTTAAGCGCGCTTGAAAGTGAAATCGCTTCAAATTGAACCTCAGTCCAGACTGCTGATTATATAAATTACGAAAAATACTGGAGACAAATGAAATTAATAATTAAATATAGCTAGGGCAGGAGGGCCACACCGAATCTTGATCATCGATTAATTTTTGGGTGATTCCTAGGTGGCATTTAGCTCAGTTTTAAAATGTCAAAACCTCCTCTTCTGTCACTACGTTTATTTCGACAGTTTATGAAGCTCAGTCCAGACTGTTTATTTCATGAATTATGAAAAATACAGAAGATATGGACTTAATAATTAAATATAGCCAGCGCGGGAGGGCCACGTCGAATCTGAACGTTAATCAATTTTTCGGTGACCCTCCAGGTGCCATTTAACTCAATTTTAAAATGTCATATGTCACTACCTTCTCTTCTGTCACTACGTTTATTTTGACAGTTTGAAGCACACTTGAAAAACAGTCCAGACTATTCATAAATAGTGAAAAATACAGAAGATACAAACCACAGTTTAGAATAAATAATTAAATATAGCTAGGGCAGGGTGGCCACGTAGGATGTTGATCGTTGATTAATTTTCCGGTGACCCCTAGATGAGATTAAGCTGAATTTTTAAACGTCAAATATCATTACCTCCTCTTCTGTCCTACGTTCATTTAGACAGCTTCAAGCACGCCTGTAAGTGAAGCCGCTTTAAATGAAGCTCAGTCTAGTCCAACTATGAGAGTGGCTTAAATCCTGCGTTCAATCCTCTTTGAATCTAGTTTTCGCACTTGCGTAAGAATCGTAATATACGGAACATATACCAATTACCAAAGTTTACAGAATAGTAGACTTTGCATACACTTCAACTTCAGGTCGACGCTAAAAACTGTATAAGGCCTCTTTCATACGATACGGATTTTAGCCGGTCCGGTTCTATTGCTTTTACCGAATACCATTTTGCGCCTTTTCACAGGCGGTTTTATTAGTTTTAACGTGTAGTCCAGTAGTGCATTAAACTAAATGGACTTTTTCAGACGATATGATACACGGCACGGAATCGCAGAATCCCAGTCCAACATCCGGCAGGTATTCGGACTCGTCCGCGATTATTTCTATTCCGTATCGTCTGAAAGAGGCCATTTAGTTTAATACACTACTGGACTACACGTTAAAACTAATAAAACCGCGTGTGAAAAGGCGCAAAATGGTATTCGGTAAAATCAATAGAACCGGACAGGCTAAAATCCGTATCGTATGAAAGAGGCCTTAGGCTTCTTTCATACTATACGGATTTTAGCCGGTCCGGTTCTATTGCTTTTGCTTTTACCGAATACCATTTTGCGCCTTTTTACAGGCGGTTTTATTAGTTTTAACGTGTAGTCCAGTAGTGCATTAAACTAAATGGCCTTTTTCAGACGATACGGAATGAAAAACAATCGCGGACGGCGTCCGAATACCAGCCTGATGTTCGACTGGGATTCTGCGGCGCCGTGCCGTGTATCGTATCGTCTGAAAGAGGCCATTTAATTTAATGCACTACTGGACCACACGTTAAAACTAATAAAACCGCGTGTGAAAAGGCGCAAAAATCTTTTCGGTAGAAGCAATAGAACGGGACCGGCTAAAATCCGTATCGTATGAAACGAGCCTAAGAGGTGTAACTTCAACGTGTTTAACCCTTAACCCACCATGTGGCGTCTCACAGACTTCCCAATAAACTAATCGCGCTGTATATCCTCAGTGAGACCGCCCCCGAACTTGTCACACCATCTAATCTTCTTCAATTGGCCCACTAGCTGTGGCCCATTCGCCATTATTTTATGAAATTTTTTAAACAAATTGTTAGAGTAAACGTATGGGACGTAGTCTGTCAGACTATACATGGTGATTTGTGTGATTTAAATTGCATGAGGTTATATGGCCGGTCCGTCGAAAAGAATTTGTTTTGGTGATAAAAAAAATAGAGGAGACATTTCTACAGTGGTTTAGTGATGATGACATTGAAGCTAATGGCATTATGTGTACAGTGTATAAAGGCAATTTGCTTACAATGCTCGAAACTATTATGTAACACATGTATAAAAAAAATTGTTCATGTCTAATGTTATTTTTGAGTTATGTATATTAAAACAATCCTTTCTGAACAACTTAGCACCAAAAAATTCAAAAATACAAAAAAAAATAGAAATTTTGAAAAATTGAAACTGTGTTTATAAAATTAGCTAGTAATTTTGTATTATTAATTTTTTTAACACTAACAGATAAAACATATAATTTTTAGATTTATATTGTAGCAAATAGGTACATTTGTTACTCCTGTGTTCTTAAAACATAAATAAATTTTCAAAAAATTGTTGTTTTGCTGTTTGCAAAGTGAGTAGTCTGTCAGACACCACGTGGGTGTATGTGAAAAAAAAATCTCACATGGTGGGTTAAGGGTTAAAATATCTTTAAGTAGGTAGTAAAAACCCGGCACGTGGCGTAAAATATTGCAAACCATTCTTTGTTTATGCTCATCTCACATAATAAAAAATAAACAAAAACTAACCTCTTCATTTTGAGTTCAGTTGCTGGGTTTATGGCACTGCTCCGAGGCATTTGCCAGCTCGATAAATACATAAAAAGCTGATTTCTTCGAAGTTAAGCATGATGAATAATAAATATTCGATAAATAAATATAAGCATATAATTAGAATATTTCATTGCCGTTAAATTTCGAAAAATAAACCTATATAGTACCTTTAAAAAAATTGAGATTTTCATTAAATCGGTTGTAATTCGAAAACCATAAGAGTTGGAACTAAACGGTGAATAGCAAAAAATACTTTAATGTGCCGGATTCTGTACGATCGTACGACGACGTTTCGCTTTTTTCAAGATTGGCTAAACCTAATTTTTATATTTTCCCAATTTACGGGGTAACGAAAAGAGCCACTTCTTCTAACGGTTAATCGAAACGGTTAATAACATTTTTCAATAGTACTTCATATAAGGCATGTGTTTGATAAAATATCATTTCAGTCTCAAAAATCTGCATTTTTCATCCCATATGAGCACGAAATAGAGAATTTCTTAGGTGGATGATCTTTTTCGTTTCGAATACTTTAGGAGGAGGGGGGGAGAGGTTTGAGTGTGCCAAGTCCGATTTTCGCATGGAGAGGGTCGTACAACCTTTTTGCACCGATATATTTCGGACAGAGAAGTTTTTTTTAATGTAAATTTTTTACCACCCTGTATATTCTTTTAAAAAAAATTATTTTTACGGTGGTATGATCTAAATAGATCCCTTTAATCGTTTCAAAGATAAAAGCAAATATTTTTCTTCCAAAAAAAAAATTCGAAATAGTAACGTGTTTAATATATACAAAATCGAGATTTTCATTAAATCGACTGCAACTGGAAAACTGTAAAAGTTAGAACTAAGTACATGTAAATAGCACAAAGATGGGTTTCTTGGGGTACTGTAACGTGCCGTATCCCGTACGATCGTACGACGTTTCGTTTTTTTCTTTATATTTTCCCATTTTTCTGGGTAACGGAAGGAAATATCTGAAATCAGTTTGGGCCGGTGCCTGCGTCGTCTCAGACTCGATGGAAATGCTTCTATAATCTTTTTCAATAGGACTTCAGATAAGGCAGGTATTCGATAAAATATCATTTTCGCCTAAAAAATGAGCATTTTTCTTTCGATTTGCCCACAAAATAGGGAATTTCGCAGGTGGATTGAAGTGAGGTGAAGTGAAAACTTCTTTAGTTTGGGTGCGAATTAAAACTCACTAAATAAATGAAAAAGGGACAGTAAAAAGAGATCTATAGGATGTAGCCTGCGAGAGAATGAGATAGAACACAGTTATATAGTTGTTACGTGTTCGTTAAGAGTAAAAAGTAAATAGTAGCTCTCGTCCGATCACTGAAGTTAAGCACGATCGGACGTGGTTAGTATTTGGATGGGTGACCACTTGGTTTAGTTTTTATGCACACAAGACTTTTTATTATTAGATTACACTTTGGGGGTTTGAGGAGAAAAACTCGCTAAATACATACTTCTTTCTTTCAAAAATATTGATAAACCTTTGAGGAAAAATGTATAAACATGCATTCCTTCGATTTTTTTTTCTCGAAAAGTATTTTTTTTAGATAAGTCGATTATTTCACGAGAATTTACGGCACAAACTGCATGAGCAGACACTTTGGAAATTATGCCTTTTGTACAGGATGAGCTAGTTGAATTTAAATTTATCGCCATTTCGAGTTTTGACACGACACATCACCACTTAATATTTTGTTTCTTTAAAATTGAATGATCTGGAGCAACCAACCTTTCGTACATTAAGGAGGGGGGGGGTATGGACAGAACATGCCAAAAGATTAAAAATGCCGAATTTGCCATTTTTTTATTTCAGTTTGAAAAATCTACTTTAAGCGTACCTGTCAGCCTACGCATGGCTATTTTCAAGAAGTCAACCTCAGATTCGTAAACCTGATGATCTCTGCTATAAAAAAGTTTTGTTAAAATTTTCCGTATGAGATCGAAAAATGTGAGAAAATCCAGGTTAAATTCAAACATGCAGAATTGTTTTACATATTTCTGTATTTTTAGTCTGTCTAAATAGGGAAATTTAAAGGATATCGCTTTCTTTTTTTTTACATAACGTTTAGGTTAAAAAAATATAGACTTATACATTTAATTACCTGAAATCTCATTGAAAACGGTAAGTTAGTATCATATTCCATTCTAGAATTGTCTCACATTAAAATAGGTCAAAATTTAGATCACCACCCTGTATTAAACTTATGTAAAAAATGGGAATGTTTAAAATATCGTATAAAAAACAGGGTGTTTCATTTATGCCGTATATGTCTTTTCTTTTTGACTCAAACATTTTTTGATTTTTACCTACTGAAAAAATACGATTGGCTATATTGATTTTTCATGCATTCAAAAATGTCCAGACCTCGTATTTTGTAGCGCACCAAATTTTATTTGTCAGTTTTAGTGGCTGATTGATTAATTAATGTAATTTGAAATGTTCTGTGCCATTTCAAATAACGAGTTTAAAATCGGTTCGTTAGTTTTTACCTTTTGCGTTTTTATCGACCCTTTAAAAGTAAACGAAATAGCATATTTACATATTATTGGGCTTAACATCTGTGATAAAATATAAAATAAGCAGATGCATATAGGATTGTAGGACCCATTAATTCTAAAGCTCTATTTTTGGGATTTATTCACTTTTTAACTTACATTTTAACAACGTCACTTATACACCATGAGAAAGAAAATACGCATTGTAGGAATGTGAAAGAACAAAGAACATTTTAATTGTTGCCTATTTGTGTTGTGCATAATTTGAGGACCTACACCTACACCACAATAACCGATATAAAATTTTAATTAATATTGACCCACTTTAATGATTGCTTGACAGATTATGTACGTAGTAAACCGCAGTTCTGATTTGGTTTTAAAACTGTACTAGAGCAAAAATCATCGGATCATATCCAAGAATTCATAAAAAAATTGTCCGAGACGTCTCAGCTCTCACTAAACAATAATAATAATTAAGATTATTATGACGTTGGGGTCATAACGCGCTTCCGTGGTAAACATGATTAAATTTTTTATCCTATACCGCTCGTTGAGTGGTATATGATTTTCCTGCTCGAAAACGGTGAACGTTGCACTTAAAGCCCTGTAGGTTGTAGTTTTCAGGAAAGACGTTACTAGGAAGTCCATTCCAGAGCGAAACAGTTCTCCAGACAAAAGAGTCCCGCAACTGCGACATCCTAGGTGTTCCCAACTGAATCGTATGTTGCTGAGTAACTTGTGTCTGACGGGTGTGTGTTTCTGTTTGGTACAACTCTGGGCGGAATCAGAAGTGCCAGCTCGTTCGAACACCTTCCGTAGTAGTATCGATAGTAAAGAGATGGGGCCGCCA
Organism: Pissodes strobi; assembly: GCA_016904865.1. Classification (NCBI taxonomy): domain Eukaryota; kingdom Metazoa; phylum Arthropoda; class Insecta; order Coleoptera; family Curculionidae; genus Pissodes; species Pissodes strobi. Next base: position 34,415 of record MU186895.1, read on the forward strand.
CTTTTCTTCGATGTTCAAGGCGATCAAGGTCTTTAGTCAATTCTGGATTATCCACACGACGGACTACTCTCCTCTGTATGGAGTGTAATATCTTGAGCTCCACACAGGGGAACAGTATTCCAGAGATGGTTTTATCTGGGCCTTATAGAGCAGTAAGAGCTGATGAGGTGTATACCAACAACTTTTTTGCTCTATAGAGTATTCCTTGCTTTTGTGCTGCTGCCTTGGCGGTTTTGGTGACGTGATTACGCCAAGACATGTTGTTTTCTACGCTGATGTCCAGTATGCTTATGGATGAGGCCAGAGTCAGTGTATGTCCTGTCGTTTATAAGCCAAGTCCTGCGGTGCTTGCTTTTTTGAGAAGACAGCTGCTTGAGTCTTCCCTGCGTTAAACTGGACATTCTTTTCCTCAGCTCAATCCACGATGAGGTTCATATCCTCAGTGATGGCGACAATCTGAATTTCTCGCTCGCGTTGGGAACGAACAGCGGTCATTGGAGTCCGCGACATGAATGAGGATATAAGAGTGCTGTTGTCTACCAAGCTGTAAATAGAATTGTTTGTCCTATCTAGGAGATCGTTGATATAGAGTAGGAACCGTGTGGAAGATAATATACATTCTTGAGGAACTCCGGCATTGATTTTAAATTCCTTCGAGAGATGTCCATCAATACCAAGTCGGATGCCTCGATCCCTTAAGAAATTGGAAAGCAATAGAAGCAGTGCTGTGGTACTCCGTATATTGTCAATTTGCTTAACAATCCGTCATGCCACACTCTGTCAAATGCTTTGGGTATGTTGAGAGCCACTGCACTTGCGCTTTGGCCCACAGGTAGGTCACGTAAGTCAGGAGATCTCCCGTTGATCTATGCTTGCGGAAGCCATACTGGCATGATGTCTGCTGTTGGGTAGTCTTCGGCGTTAGTTTTGGTTAGTCTTCGATAGTTTTGGCTATTTTCATATTTTGTTATATAGTACGCAGAATCTGAAAATTAGATTTTGATGCTGGGATATTTAATTGCTGTATTCTGATTTAATATGCGTATTATTTATTAATACGGAAAATGATTTCCTGAATTGAATCATTAAAATGTCGGTTTGACTGTTATCATTATTCTCACTTGATGATCTTTTGGTTGGTTTCGGGTTAAAATTATTTTCGCATTTTTAAATTTTGGGATAATGGAATATTTGAATAAATATATATCTTCCGCTATTTTTACATTTCGAGGTCAATGCTTCCTTATACAACAGGATGTGTCTAAAAGGTCGGTATAAAACGCTAGAACGAATCGCTGAACCTAAAATATGAGCATCTATCTCAATTTGCCTTAGTTCAAAAGATGATAGTTTCCGAGATACAGAGTGTCAAATTTATTATTTTTCATACTTTTTTAATGAATATTTATAATAATATGGACATGATTTGAAATTGGGCACTTAAAGTATTTTGAAGATGAGAAATCAAGATCTGATCACAGTTTCGATGTACACGGTGTCCATTTTTTATCAGTTTTACAGGGTATCTCGATTAATTTTAAAGTTAGAGGGTTGGGGTTTCCGCGACACTTTGCTACTTTTTTGTGAAACTAAACATGCCCTCTTGGTTTTTGAGATACCGGGTGAATTTGAAAATTATTTTTGACACACCCCCGTATCTCAGTTGTCTTTTAACTTATTAGATAACTCAAGCTGTTGTTTTTTAATGGAACATCCTGTATATTTTTAACCAGTTAAATTAGTCATTTTCTGCTTTCCAAAATATATAATAGTATATATTTATTTTTAATACTAGCTGAATAAACTACAGTTTTCTCCAATTACAATATGTTATTTAATAGTAATAGCGCTGATGAAAGAAGCATTTTTGGATGTTATTTATTCTGAGGAAGTTTTTAAGTGATTTTGAAACATATTTTTTATTAACTCAACGTACCTACCTAAAAAGTTGTTCAAAATGATTACCATTTTATTTAGCACTAATTCGCACATTTTGGTTATTTAGAGCGTTCATGAGTATTATTGAATGCGACGGTAATGGCTTCACGAAGTTAATGTGGGTTGCGGTGACGCTTGGCATAAACTGTGTTTTGTAAGTAACCCTGCAAAAAAAGTCCAAAATAAACAGATCGGGCAATCGCGGGAGCCATCTTACTGGTCCATGTGTGCCTATCCGTTTTCGAAGAAAATGGTTATCTAAAAAGAGGCGAATTGTCAGGGAATTATGAGCAGTGCAGAAAATATATATAATTCAAGCCAGCCAAGGGAACATCATCTATGAAGAGTTCAGGAACTACTATACTTAGATACCGGTCTACTGAAAGAATTTCTTCATAAATTCTATATACTACTTGTACACCCAAAATGAAACATGCGACGCTGAAGCCGAACCTACACTGACCCTCACGTTCAAATATGAGGTGAAGGTTTATTGATGCCAGTGTCTAGTATTATTTGTGTTAAAAATGCCAGCACTTGAGAAATACGTCTCATCGGACCATATTACTGAACGAGCAAAATGTCTGTTTAGTTGAATTTGTTCTAGATGCCAATTGCAAAAAAAATATCCGACGTTTAACATCCCCAGGTTGCAAGTTTTGAACAATATGCATTTTATAGGGTCTAAACTTATTTAATATCTGCCGGGCTCTGCTTTTAATGACCTTAATGTCCGCTTCAATGGCCCTGCATGATGTTGATGGATTTGCCTCTACTACGGCTAAAACATTGGTCTCATCTATTATGGTATGTTTCTGGTCTTTGTCGCCTAAATGATTCATGATTAGTCAAATAATTTTTAAGTATAGAAAACCGATCAGTCTTCTTTACGGATATCCCTAATAAGTATAAGGATGCACAATAATACAAAATAATTAACGACTGAATTAAGAAAATGTGTACCTGTTGATAGTTCTGAGACCTCATGCGAATTTTCATTGGATTGTACGTAGCAGACTAACATATCACATTCTTCAAAGTTCTGATATATTGTCAAATATAATAATTCATAAAGCTATTAACTAATTATCACCCTGTCCCAAGTTTGAACTTGAACTTGGGAATTATTTAATAAACATTAAAAGCAAACTATAAACAACGCGAGCAGTCAACGGGAGCGATTCTGAACCTTAAGCATGCAATGATCAGCAATTTCTCTAATATAAATACACTGGCAAACCTTCAGTTCGTCAGACTTTTGGTCTCACCTAAGCCAGCTCCAGGGTTAGTCACATGACTGCTTTTGGTTCAATCCTCTCTTTGGTTAGTCACATGATTGCTAAAGTTATAATCCTTTTCCTACCCCAAACCTAGTTCTTGGTTAGCCACATCGACTGCTAAGACTAGGGGTTTCATTAACCACGGTAGAAAAGTCGAGTCTGTCAAAGTTCTTCGAGTGAAGTTTCTAAGTAGTCTGTCAAGTAGTTCAAAGTGTAGTGTCCAAGTGCTCTTAGATACCTTAACATTAAATAAAACACAACACAACATAAGATAAACTATATTTACAAAGCAGTGACCAAAAAGACCTATAAACAATTCATAAAACATACCTCAAGTCGAGAAAGCATGCGCACCTTAATAATTGGGTATAGGCTAGTCTCATTAAGTTTCTGACCAGTAAACGCTGTTAAAACTCTATCGTTGGGTCTTTGACCAATACACATTGTTAATCTTTTCTCATTTAATTTATCTAATATACTTTATTGTTTTTTTAAGTGCTTTCTTTATCTTCGCTTCTCACCTTACGTAAAGAATCCCGTACTACCATCGGAGTTATACCCCTGCACGCTGAGCAAGGCGTGGCATCGCGATTCAAACGTATGAGAGACCGGTGGAAGCATTAAGAAAAAATTAAAAGAACTGTCATCACGATTACTCGCGACAATATTTCCATTTCAGCCATTTTTTAAACCCAAAACACAATTTTATACTTATGACTTGCCAGTCAATCTTAAATATTGGGTAATTGTTTAGTATAGATCCTTCACATAAAATGACTATTTTGTTATTATAAAAGGTTAGAATTCATCTCAAAAAGTCGTTTTATACCAAAATGTTCTGGCGGTAATGATAATTTATGGAAATATTGAACATTTCTTACCTTAAAACTGAAGGACATATACTAAACAATTACGGGGGGAGTAATTGTTTAGTATATATCCTTCACATAAAATGAGTATTTCGTAATTACAGAAGGTTAGAGTTCATCTTAAAAAGTAATTTTATGCAAACATTTTCTAGCGGAAATGATAATTTATGGATTTATTACCTACTAAATAATTATCCTTCAGATAAAGCGACTATTTTGTTATTATAGAAGGTTAGAGTCCATCTTAAAAAGTAATTTCTTCCAAAAATTTCTTGGCAGAAATTATAATTTATAGGAATATTGAGTTTGGGTTTGGGTTAGTTTAATTAATTTAACTAATCCCATTTCCACCACTGTTCTCTCCCGCCATTGGAACCACAACAAAGCATTACTTCATAGTCTTCCCATTCTTTTCTGGCCCATGTTCCGATCGTGTAATTTTTCAATCAATTTCTGTCTTTCTGTCGCCTTTTTTCTTCCAGTCCCTTTCCCTTCATTATATTTCTCAGCATATCTGCTATTGCGTTCCAATTTGACTCAGATTCCAAAATTACTTCGGCAATGTTGTGGTCTGTTATACCGGGTCCTATTTTTGTTTTCGCTCTAACCCTTTCGTTATGCCACCTTTGACAGTGGAAGATTGTATGGTTTGGGGTATCTATTTGCCCACAATACCAGCAATTTGCATCTCTTTGTTTTTTAATTTTGAACAAGCAGGTCCCAAAGGTTCCATGTCCCGTAAATGCTTGAGTTAGAAAATAATCCATTTCTCCCCACCTCGTACTTTCCCACTTTTCCACACTTCTGATGAAGATCTTTGCATGCCCATTATATTTGTCCCAGGCATCTTGCCATAGTATGATGGTACGTAACCTGGCCTCTTTATTCTGAGCTCCTCTCGATTCCCAACTGGTTGCGGCTTCTTCTACTTTAAGCTTAAATGGAGTAATCCCTGCTATTGTTATGGCAGCTATAGTTGAGATTGTTCTATAAGCGAATATTACCCTGATTGCTGCTTGTCTATTTATTCTTTCCATAAGTTTATTATAGTGTTCATATTTTAAAGCCTCTTTCCAGATAGGTGAGCCATACAGCATAATTAAATGAACTGCCGAAACCAGCATTCGTCTCTTACAAGGTCTTGGGCCTCCTATATTGCTGATAACTCTTGCCAGTTTCATCATAATCATTGATGCCTTTTTGCTTGTTTCTCTGATATGGGCAGTCATTCGCATGTCCTTGTTTATGAATATACCCAGGGTTGGGATACTTGTTATTTGTATGCCATCTAAGTCAATTACAAGATTCCTTAGCCTTCTATAGCCTGCCAGTATAACCATTTCTGTTTTTGGTGCTTGAATTGCAATTCCCATTTGATCCAACTTATTTTTGACTCTTCCTATTGCCCTTTTTGTTTTTTCTTCTAGTCCAGATATGGTTTTTCGCTCTCGCAACAATAGCCAGGTCGTCAGCATAAGCTATCAACTTTACGTTTGCTCCCATGTGTAATTTAAGTATTTGATTATAGAAGAGGTTCCAGAGAGTAGGACCCAAGATGGAGCCCTGAGGAACCCCGCAGGATACTTCAATCTTTTAATCTTGAGCCGTAACGATGCTCCTATCCTTAAGGTATGACTGGATCATATTGATGAGGTATTGGCTTATTTTATTGACTATCAGTTCTCTTATTATTTTGCTCCATGGTGCCGAATTAAAAGCATTCTTTATGTCAAGGGTCACCATAACGACGAACTGCCTGTTCTTAGATGCCTTATTATGCTCCTTGTCCCTAATGGCCTTTACTTTAGCAAGTGCGTCCAGTGTCGATAATTTTGGGGTAAAACCAAATTGGTTCTTGTCAATGTTATCTTTTTATTGGCATTCGTTTTGTAACCTGTTCTTCAACAGAATTTTAAGAATTTTACCTCCCCCCCCATTCAATAGACAAATGTGTCTATAAGTAGTTAGTGCGTCAGGTGTTTTCTTTGGTTTTGGTATAAGTACTAGTTTCGCACATTTCCACGTGACTGGAAAACTTCCTCTGTCTAGGCAGGCATTGAAGATAGCCGTGATTTCTTCCAAATTTGCTTTGAATGTACCTTTGACAAGTTCTGGTATGATTCCGTCTGGACCAGGAGCCTTTTTGCTTTTTAGTTTTTCTATTGCTTCTTCTACTTCCTGTAATTCAAAATGTGGGATTTCCCGTGGATCACCGATGTTGTTTGTCCATTCTTCCATTGCATGAGTGGGGAATAATGCTCGAACTTTTTTTAGGGTTTCTTCTGGACTCAGCGTAATTTGCGGCCTAAGTTTAAGTTTATCCATTATTATTTTGTATGCCTTTCCCCATATATCCTGGTCCAAATCTCTACATAACTCATTCCATGACTCTGTTTTGCTATTTTTAATTTTATATTTTAGCTCATTTTTAGCTTCCTTATATTCCGAGATGAGTTTTTCTTCTCTGTTGCCCGATTTGTTGGTTCTAATAAAATGTCTTCTTTTGCTTAGACATGTTTTCCTTAGTTCCGCAATCTCCACATTCCACCAGTAGTTTGGTATCTTCCCTCCTACCTTACTACGTTTAGGGCAAACCCTATTACACAGCTCTTACATAATCGAAATGGTTTATTCAGCAGATGTTTCTTTTCCCGGGTTGACTTTAGAGATAATTCCTGTGCATTGTTCTAAGTATCTTTGTATTAATGGCTTCGTGGTTCTCCATCCTGTTTTTGCTTGTATTTTTGCATCTCTCTGTGGCTCACAGCTGAGAAATGTTATGGTTCTATGGTCACTAAAGTTTTCTTTCTCTTCTTCGACTTTCCAACCGGTAATGTATCTCATGTCTCTAGAGGTCGTTAATGTAATATCAATGAATGAGGTCCCGTTTGCGTTGCCAAATGTTGGTATTAATCCATCGTTTGCTGTGATTAAATCATTTTTTGCCATCCATTCTTCCAGCACACGACCCCTTTCGTTTCCTACAGGAGATCCAAATACCGCAGACTTAGCATTCAGGTCGGC
>MU186895.1:41925-82641 GCA_016904865.1 Pissodes strobi
TGCTTTCTCTAATGTTTTTCTCGATGTCTTCCAGCAGCATTACAAAGCCTTCCGTTTGTCCATTGGGGGAAAAGTACGCCGAGTAAATCTCGATATCTCCTATTTCGACTCCCACAAATCCCTTTCCCTCGCTTACTTTTTCCACCGATGATTTCCCATCCACCCAGACAAAGCAGTCGCGTTCCGAGTCCGTGTAATAGTTGTTTGTTATTTTCCGGTTGGGTTCTTGCCCAATAATGATGCTAATACCATCCTCTTTAATCCTCTGGTTTACAAGGTCATGTGCTACTGCGCAACGGTTAAAGTTTAGCTGCAAGATCTTTATATTATGCATTGTGTGTATTTAGATTATGTTAGAGCTTTCCGTGCTTGGTGCTTTGTCGTGATCCTGCTCTACGGTGCGAGCTTCCTGAAGATTTATTTTTCCATATATTTCAGTGGGTGTAGGATAGAAATCCATTATTTCTGTTTCTAGTCTCTCGTTTCTTGTTCTTTCCCTTCTCAATTGCAACAATTTGTTTTTGAAGAATTGACATTTTCCTGTTCCTGTCTTGTGGCCTTTCTCCTTACAAAGTACGCACTTTTCCTCGTTATTACAGTCTTTAACTACATGTCCCGTTTCTCCACACTTAAAGCAGCTTCCTCTCCTGTTAGGGCCGTTGCAGTTCCTGCTATCATGATCATAGGCCCAACAATTTCTGCAGCGTTCCACCCTTATACTTCTTTCTATGGTGCATTTCACTAATCCTATCCTTATTTCGTTGGTGGACGTCAATGTTCGTGCAGTTTCAAGATCAACTGTCAGCGTGACAGACAGTGTGTTATTTACGGCTGGTCGAAAATCACCTATATAGTCGATACTCCCCCTCCAGCCGCGGGCCAGCTTTGAGTTCCAGTGCTTCTAAGACCTCCTGTCTAGTCGTTGTAATTCCATTTCTCTTATATACTGTTCCTTACCATCAGTCGCTCGGCCGACACTTACTCTCACGTCTACCTCCATCGAAGTATCCTTTATTGCCTGCTTAAGTTTCTCTATAGCTCCATGGTCCTTTTCTGTTGTTATTAGCATTTTTCCCTCTTTGGTGGTCCGTATGGATTTAATGGATGCGCTGGCCCCACTGTCCTTTCAGGATCCCTAGCGTATCTTTATGAGTTTTCCCTTTGGTGTCTAGAATTAGTGCATACGTCTTTCGTTCCGGTTTTTCCGCATTCATACTAAGCATCTGTTGCCGCGTTGTATAAATGACTGCAGTGGTGCCGGTCCCATGGAATATAGCCTCCGTCATTTTTTTAAAGTATTCAAAGCCGATGCTTTTGATGGTATGTAAGGCAATAACTTTATCCCCCGCTATCTCGGCTTTAACTTGCTTTAGCCGCTCCCATAGGACTTGGTTTGTTTTTCCCGGATACATCTTTATAATTTTTTCTATCACACAGTCTCCATGGCCATATTTCATAGTTGTTTTTTGTTCCAGAACCTCGAAGGTAGACTCGATTTAGACGGGTATAGTTTTAGTACTTAACGGGTTTCCGATTTTTGTCTCTATATAATTTAACTAACCCAAACTAACCTAAACTAACCCAAACTAAACGAAACTAATTTATTTATTCTTATTTTACAAGATAAACTAACCAAACTAATCCAAAGATTTAATAAAAAAACTAAAAAAATCTTCGTGTTGTTGATGCTCAATAAGTTGAAGCGAACGCACTATCGCGCTGTTATTTTTTTGCTAATTCAAACTAACCGAACTTAACTCAAACTAACCCAATACAACCCAAACTAATCGAAATTAACCCAGAATTTGCATAAATTATCATTTCTGCCAGAAAATATTTGTATGAACTGACTTTTTAAGATGAACTCTAACCTTCTATAAAAACAAAATAGTAATTTTATGTGAAGGACATATACCAAACAATTACTCCCGCCGTAATTGTTTAGTAGGTATATGTCCTTCAGATTTAAGGTAAAAAATATTCAATATTTCCATAAATTATCATTTCCGCCAGAACATTTTGGTATAAAATGACTTTTTAAGATGAACTCTAACCTTCTATAATAACAAATTAGTCATTTTATGTGAAGGACTTATACTAACCAATTACCAAATATTGTTCTAACAAGCGATCTGACAAAATGTCATTTTCTTTTGGTTATAAAATTTTCTGTTGTCATCGCTTACTAATAATCTAATATATTTGGAGAAAACTGTAGTTTATTCAGCTAGTTTTGATAAAATAAATATCTACTTTTATATATTATTGGAAAGACCAGAAATTGCCTAATTTAACTAGTTAACATATACAGGGAGTTCAATTTAAAAAACATATGCTTGCTTTAAAATTTTATAATGGATGGAGCAAGAAAAAACAAACTATGCCACTGGATTCTACGTAAAAAGTTCTATAAGAATGCATTTTCAACTATCTAATAAGTTAAAAGACAACTGAGATACAGGGGGTGTGTTAAAAAAGATTTTATAATTAAGGGAGATCCCCCGTAAAAGGTTTATCTAGTAGGTGTCGCTTTCAGCATTCAAGCATTCCTGAGATAATCGAATCTCACACTCCCCTTCACACTTTATCTCCCCCTTCACACTTTATCCAGGTGTATGATGATTGGTCCATGAAATTTGGAGTGTTTAAGGACCAACAGGTAAAAAATTTCGTAACGACGAATAAACAATGATAAGAATGAACTGGCAAAAAACAATAGGAATAACACACATAAGGCAATAAAAAAACAGCAAATTCATACCTACTATAAATTGTTCCATAAAACTCTAAGCAAACGCTTAAAATTACCTCCGTTTTCATGTAGGGTAACTGAGAGTAATAAGGCCCGCTTGAATTATGTTAATATTTAAGAAAAAAACATTTTATTACTTATTTTTAATTCTTAGTCAAGACCAGTGATTAACATAGCAAACAATCCTAGTCAGTCAACTTAAATGAAATAAAAAATTCCCCGTGTGTGATTTTTTTTGAACTTTGAATTTGAGCCTTATTACTAGACACAGCAGATAATAAAGCCCTCCTATTCATACAAAATCAATTTCCTCTTCGGTTAATCCCACACATTCTTCGTGGAACCATAGCAGACATGTACTACATTGCCTCATACCAGTAACATAATAATATTTCTGATATCCGGCACATAACCAATATTTTTTTTAGTAATAAGACCATTGGAAGACGATGGTGCGAACTCCACACATGAGAGGTTTTTGCTTGCGTTCTCTTGCTCTTACCAATCCTCATTTTCAACGGAATCATTATCATCTTGAAAGAGTGCTTTGGTCGCTTCTATAGAGCTTTGTAATTCAAAGCTTTCTGTCGACTTGGTGCATTTTTGGCCTTTGTCTTGACTTCCGGAGTAATCATCACCTCGAAAAAAGAATTTGTTAAGCTACTTTGCCTGCTGCTTGTCCCTTAATTTAGCACAAGTTAAGTCTTTGTTTGTAAAACTTAAGCCATCGTTGTTTCCGTCATTGTTTTTAAATGTTGTTAGAGTTGGAGCAAAAGCATGCTCTGGTATCGCATCAACATTTAGAGAAATTCCGGTGAAGCCATTGATTATATTGGCGGTTTAGTTTGTGTTGGGTTGCTTTAAAAATATCGTAGGAGTTCTTCATTGCAGTGGTGTTCAAAAAAACGAAAAACGGCCTTGTCAAGTGGCTGTAGTTCATGGGTTTTGCTATTTAGAAAGTATATCAAATGGATTCCCAACTGTTCAGCTATATATGAAATAACTAAATGACGGAAAGCACCGTCAAAAATTAAAACAGCTGGAGAAGTAGACATGTAAATTACGAAATGTTCTAACCGTTTGACGACGACCTCTTGGATCATGCATTCCTTTGTAGTCATCACAGATCCACTTGGGAGGTCATCTTTAAAAATCGGTTTCTTCAGAGGTATCACTTGACCCATGGCATTTGCGCATCTAACAATGGAGACATTTTGCGCGTATTCAAGAACGATCGGGTTTCTAAGAAAACATGAAGTTATTGAAGTTGATTAAAAAATTATTTCTGTGGCAGCCATAATTTACTAATTTTAAGATGTTTAAGAATTTCTAGATCTAAGTCAGGCAGTTATAAGCGCAAAAAAAAATTAATTAAATTCAGTGGTGGCGTCAAATTACACAAGTGTTAGACATTGCAGCATTGTCACGAATATGCGATACTGCGGCAAAAATCCCCCTTATCCTATTATTTTATATCAGAACACGAGTTTATGTTAGTTATTAGGCTTTTCAAATTAAAGAAGTGCTGTTAATTATTACCTCTATCTATTTTTATTAAAATGACCCAAACTAACCTGAGTTCGGATGCAAAACCCATAATATTGCATCTCACTGCAGCAAAACCCGCTTTATCCAAAATACTTTTTGTTTTTTTTTCTGAAAATATGAGTAATAATTATCATTTCTAGACTGAAACTATGCAAAAAAATGGTTCCGGTCAATGGAGGAATCATTTTTTGAATAGCGCTTGTCACTTTCGGTGAAACAGTTTTTGACGACTATCTCGAAAACAAGGCTTTGGGTTAAGGCGGTATTTTAACAACAGTTCTAAAGTAATTCGTGAATTTCCATAATTGCGCAAACTCCTAATCCAGTCATAAAATTTTGCGAATATTGATTAATATTGCATACTAAATGCAGAAAAATCCATTTCTGTCGAAAGACTACCTTAGCTTTGGGTTGGAACAAATATAAAATATTCATTGAACGGTTCGAAAATATGAATCATTCAAATATCTGGCTGCATTTGAATGCTATAATATTCAGAAAGACGTGGCAACGTTGCTTTTTGCGAACATGTGAGAGAGTCGAGCTTGAAAGCAACGTTGCCGTGTTTTGGTAAAAATGTGATAAATATTGAACGCTTTTAATAGAGGAAAGGGGCGATGTTGTTCTTTGTTTTACTAATGTTTTGCTCAATAGTTCAAATGAAGGCAGAACTGGCTTAATAAAAAACGATGTGTGGATTTTATTTTATTTATTTAAGAAAAACTCAAAATTCTTATTGATATTAGAAACTGAGCGAGAGTATACACATTTTGCTTAGATGCCTTGCTAACTTTATTCCTGACAAAGATCCCACTCGTAGTTTTCATCAGGTGGTAGAGGTCTGCACTAAACTGAAATAAAATAAAATATTAATATGTCACTTATGCCCAGTTTCTGAAGTACCAGATATCTAGTGTATAAAGTTATGGAGCCTATAATTTACTATGGTTACAATTGTATTAACAATCGTTGTGATAGGAAATATTTGAAGAATAAAGTTATCCATATTTTAAGAAACTGGGCATAAATGAAATGACGGTAAGTATCAAGAAAATCGCATTTATTTCTCTCTAAACAAATGATCCTGACCAGTGACCTGGAAGTTTAATAGTTTTAAGATATCCTTCTGAACATTTAATTTCCTATTTTCCCAATATCTATATATCCTAGTGAAATATTACAAAACATCAAGTAGTAGACATTAATGATGGTTGCCCGCAGACGAAACGTCGGGAGCTCAATCTGAAGGCAGTCTTGTTGCGGAGAAATTGGCAATGAAAATGTTTCGTATTGTCTTACCTATCTCGTCAAATAAAATGTGAAAAAAATGTCTTACGATTTTCGATATTCCAATACTGCCTTAAAACCTCAAGTAGCAAAGAAATAACGGGTTTGTTTTTATTTTTGACGGAATTTCAATTTCCATGACGAATAGATTAATTAATCAGATCCTAAAATCGGATTAAAATTTCATTTCTTTGTTGGCATTGTTGGCAAAAAATTCAATAAATTCTTTCTTACTATCATCATAATAATTATAACTAGGTTTATGCCATTATACTATAAAAGGGCTGATTTAATAGCGCATTCACCATTATGACAAGACAACACAGAGTTATCAGTTCATAAATTTAAAAATACAATTTTATTATGAGCTGGGGGGGGGGGGGGGGGGGGAGCAACACGAAATTTTGTCACTAAAATCAAGGTGGAAAAGATAGTTTTAAATGTTTGTTAAGTTAATATAATAGATATTTTTTAGTATTTAGGGTGGGGTAACTGCTACTCCCCCTCTCCCACCCCTCCCAACGCCCAGGCAATACAATAACTGAAAAAAATAATATATATTATAACCCATTATGTCAAAAGACATAGGTACTAATTTTTTTCGAAATTTTACTGAAGTTGGTATTTAAAAAATATTCAGGGCATGGTGTACCCCTGGGGTTCATTTTGGGCCCTTTACTGTTTCTTGTAGATGTCAATGACGTGGCGTCGGCCCTGCCACATGCTAGGGTTACCCTGTACGCGGATGACACCAACTTCATTACGAGTTCTGTGACCTACGAATCTCGTATGATGGAGATGAATGAGTGTACTGAGAGCATTGGCGACTGGTTTGCTTCCAATCATCTCAATCTCAGCCAGAATAAAACAGAGAATGCAGTTTTTGCTCTGAGACCACATGGCATGGTATTGATTTCACAAATCAGGTGAAATTTGTTGAGGTCACCTTGGACCCCCAAATTAACTTTTGAAAATCACATATAGCTACTATATCAAACAAAATCTCCTCTGGAATATTTGTTCTGCGAAATTTAATGGTTGGGATGGAGGTCTGTCTAGTGGCTTACCATGCGCTGTGGTCATAGCCCACTTAAAAAGAAGTCGGCTGTGGCTGCTTGTCTGGGGGCATTCTGCCCACGCTGTGAGAATTTATGCATTGCAGAGGAGGGCAGTTCGGGTCTTGGCTCAGGTTGGTTGCCGTGATGATGCTCGGCTTTACTTTCGAAGCTGCCGGATACTTACCCTTCCCTCTCACTTTATCTACGAATCAAACGCGACTCTGCACTTCGCACCGGATTTCTTTACCAAATTGCCAACTACAGTTAGGAACTTACCGATTAGGACATTTAAGAATGTGATTAGAAATTACCTAGTTCTATGACTTTAAAATATTTTTAACCTGTACTGTACGCGTGAATGACTTTAACTTTTAAGTTTACTATTTATGTATTATTATCTATGTTTTAATGAGTGATTTTAATTGTGCCTATTTTTTGTATTGACGAATGTAAAAGCTTTAGGCCGATGAAATATATTCTATTTGTGTATTATGTATTCTATTCTATAAAGCATATATCTATATGCTATATATTTTCTTAGAAATTGACATAAAGAGATCTTTTGAGTTTCCCAGCTGGCAAAATACCTATATTGTAACGGAATATATGTTAAATATATGTTATGAAATATTTGTCTATTCAGCTCCATTAATTCTACCTATTTATCAATGGTTTTCAATGTTTAGTATATTGATAGGCAGTTCAATGTTTAGTATATTGATAGGCAATGCTTGAATGCTTCCTTAGCTTGACGCCGTGCTTCTTACAACGGTTGTCACGTGTTTTAAACTGGCCAATGAAAAAAAAAACCGTTTGAATTTTAAATGGGTAGAATATACAGTTTTGAAAAATTTCGTGTCATCTTGTGTTAAAACGTCGGCACGGTGAGACGTAATAATTTTTGATCTTAAAATATCTTATTCATTCTGCATATTTTTCAATAATTCTTTCATACTTTAAATATATAATTAAAAATTGTTTCCAATTCAGTTAGATATATTTGGCTTTTGTATTCCATTTTCAAGTAATTGCGATTTCAACAATTGTAATTTTTTTTTGGTGACCTTAAGGTTAAATACCGATTTTTTTTGGTGAATAGTTGCGTTTCTTTTTGGTCAAATTCGTGTAATTTGATAATGGTTTAATCCAAATTTATCGAGAACGGAATTATTTCGTCGTTTTAAACGGTCACACACATTATTCTAGATATTTTCATTTAGATTTGACGATATTGTTGGGAAGATTCGCGGCGTAGTTTTTATCTTTTCCTGTAAAAGGTAGTAAATTGAATTTGTAGTAGAATTTCTCTGGGCTTTTCCTAGCAATATTGTTAGTTATAGTAAATTTTTCGCTTTTCAGACTTAATTCATTACTTTTTCAGTTTATTTGTAGCTTTAAACTATCATTATTATTGCTTATCGTGTCAACGTTTGATCCATGATATATCTGTATTGATTTGCTTATTAAAGAGGTTAAGCACGTGTAAAATTACCTGGTTGATTTTTTCTTTATCTATAAACATAGTTCCTATCTCAAAGCGAGATAGTAATTATCTTATCTTTATCTTTGATTAATTGAGACATACTTTACGTCCAATTATTATTTATGTGCCAAAGGCCATCTTAATAAATTAAGTACCTATTTGGAGTCATTAGACTTGTTTAAGAGAGTATACCTCGTTCTTCCTTTTTTTTTTATTAAAGTGTAGTGATTTTCTATTTGAAGTTGCCGAGAACCACTGTTGGACAAGTGTCATAATTTTCTTTTAAATTTCTAATTTCAATCATCATTTCCTATAATATCATATCTATAATTAAAGAAACGAAATACCTTGAGTAGCAGTAATTATTCATAGTGTCATTTAATCATAATTATCTATAATTTTTGCTGAACTTAAATTGTAATTTAAGTTCTGATTATGTAACCAGTAAATTTCCAAGTTGTTGGTTAAAACCTTGTATATCAAACTGAGGTCCACAGGATATTCCTCTGTATAATTATAATTAGCAGTGTACACCGGTCTAGAACACCCAATTCTTTTTTTCATGTATACGTTCAACGTTCCTACAAGACAACAGTCACGCAGATCATTGTGGTGACAGTCGATCCGATAGCAGGCACGTGCAGACAACTGGGAACCATTCCTGGAATGACTGGTAAGCCCTGGACACGCCTATAGCTAGGAAGCTTAGGTACAGGCAGTTGAAGTTTCCAAAGGAGGTCCCAAACGATCACGTGGTTTGCGGATAATAAGAACAGTTGGGAACGTAGGTAACGCGTTACTTATATGAAAGAATTGCAAAGACCTAGATTTTATTTATTTTAAATTTGTCAAACACCAAAGCTAATTTCATTTTCATCATTTTGGTAAATCAAATTCTCAGTAATCAATTGTATTTGATTGCATTTGTAATCTAATTTTAAGTCAATTTTCATCTTTCATTTTTGTAAACTCAATCTTCAGTAATCAAATATGTTCATAACTGCAGTGCACATGGTACCATAAGTTGTAATTTAACCATATAGTTAATATATAGTTGTTTTTAATTTACCTTTTTTGATTTATCGTAAGTGGCGCCTAATAAATTTTAAATCACCAAAGGAAATCTTTTAATCCACGCCTTCAAATAAACTAAATAAATTAACTTTTGCTCTATCCTTACAAATTGGTGAATGAGCTAATTAATAAGTTATAAGTACAACTGGGCTAGAAATTCATTACAAATTGGGCAACACTATTTAGTTACAAAGTGGCGCCCAACTTATTAATTAAAATAATTAAATACCTTTTAGTTACAATATATTCTTCTTTTTTGAGCACTAGTACCTACAACACATTAATTTGGACAAAACGTCCGTCCCGCTAATGCAGAAAAATAAAACATTTTATTCAGAACTAGTTTTCCGATTGGTACTGTTTATGAAATGTGAAATAACTGGATATACCTACATCATATCATTTTATAATAAAAGACTTATAAAATGATCATATCAAAATAATAACTGATGCATTACCTTCAATGACTCGACTTCTTTTTCTGAGAATGTCTGACTAACTTCAGTGCATTCGATGAAAGTGGCTTTAAGTGGCGTAACTAACAGCATCTGATGGTTTTTCTGCAAAATAAATGGAATGATTCATACAGACAAACAGAAGTCTATTTTAGAAAAGTCCACATGGCCAGAGTTATATAAGGCTATTTATTTTGCAGGGCTGTTAAGGAATATTCCAAGAAGCCTTGGGTGGTACCAGAATAAAAAGCCCGTTAGAGACTATCCATAAAATGAAATTTGCATTTTTCCTGTGGATGTGCATTATCATATCTAACCCAAACTAACCCAAAAAGCGTACCTATCAGGGACTTTTAAAAAAATTACATTTAAACTTTTCCCATATTTTAGTGATGTGCGTTAATGAGATTTTGTAAAGCTAACAAGCCTCCAGTGGTATCAGAACTAAACGAACTAAAATAAATTAAATTTTAATTATTCCCAAAGTTTTTTAACAATTTATTTATGGCTTAACTGCTTGTGGATAGTTTAATCTTTGATGTGCGTTAACGAATTTTGTACCGCTATTAGGCGACATCATAAGAAGCCACCACTGCTCGTCAGGGACTCAATAAAATAACCAAAGTTTTTTTTACATGTATTGATGTACGATACCGATATTTCGCACAGCTATTAAGCCTTCAATGGTACCAGAACTAGAAGCTTGCTCGTCAGGAATTTTCCATAAAATGAAATTTGAATTTTCCATTTTTTTTTCATTTCCTTAAGGCTCAAGTCCTTATGGATACTTCAATCTTTGTTGTGCGTTAACTTGTACATGGTATACCAACGTGGACTGAACTTATTTTTGACCTTCCCCGTATTTTTAAAACAAACCAAAATAGCAATTTGATGTTTTTTTTCTGCCAAATTCAAAAATTTAAACAAAAAACATTTGATCCAAAAACAAAAGACTTAGGCCATGGATGAACTACTTTTTAAATGGAACACCTGTATATTACTACATTTTTGGACTCTAGAGAAATCTTAACACATCTCGGGTATAATATCCTATACCTATTTTTAGCTGTTTACGAAATATTGGCAGTTGAATGTCGGGCATTTAATGACATTTTGACAGGCTCTAAAATCTAAGCCGCACGAGATCAAAGAAAACGGTTTGTACATTCCAATTTTAGGTTTTAATAAGCTATTGAATGAGTAACTTCGAATCTAACCCGCGGAGAAAATTAACCGGGACTTTTATACCTCCGGTTAAATTCAAAGTTACTGTCATTCGATAGCTTATGATTGGAATGCGAATGTGCAACCCGTTTTCTTTGATCTCGTGCGGCTTAGATTTTAGAGCCTGTCAAAATGTCATTAAATGCCCGACTTTCAACTGCCAATATTTCGTAAACAGCTAAAGATTGGTATAGGATATTACACACGAAATGTGTTTAGATTTCTCTAGAGAGTCCAAAAATGTAGTAATATACAGGATATTTCATTTAAAAAACAGTTCATCCATGGCGTAAGCATTGTCTTTAAACAAAGGCGTAAGTATTTTGTTTTTGGTTCAAATGTTTTTTGATACATCGAATAATTATTTTGGTTTGTTTTAAAAATACAGGGAAGGTCAAAAATAAGCCGTAGTCCCCGTTGGAACACCCTGTACCAGGTGGCCAACTAAGAATATGGCACTCGTCTATACCTCGAAAAGCAATTGTCGTAAAGACTTACGGTAAAAAAAAATTATGAGTAAAGCGGTCAAGAGATATTGTTGAAATTTATTTTTCGCCAGGGGGCGTAATAGCTATCTTAAATTTTAAAACCTGTTTTTGTAAAATTTTCTTAAGTTAAAGATAGTAGAACGCATTGCCATTTTAGGGCGGAGATAAATTCGATTATCTTTTGTTAAACACTTTTTGCTCTATCTCTTAAAGGAAAGTGGTGGGAGGTGTTCGAATGTTTTTGGGAATAAATGTCAATATCTTCAAAATGGCTGAATGGATCTTAATGAGCTTGAAGTCGTTGGAAAGGGCTTTTCTTAGGCTATCAACTGTGCCTTGAGTGGGGTCATTGCGATTTTTTACCTAGCCGCTAGAGGGCGTTTTCTGACATAACCGCAAGTAAGTCAGATTTTCCCAAAAAATTGAAATGCAACGATAACACTTTTTTAAAATAAAAAAACAGCCAAATGAGAGCCTAATATGCCAGTGAAATCCGCATCTCGATATCTCTTATCTCACCTAAAATTTAAGTATCTAAAAGAAACCAGTATTCGAAAAAAATCGGATTTTGAGATAGTTTTTCGGTAGACCCGTTGTTTTGTACAGTGATCAAGCGATATGCTAAGAAGCCTTCGGTGGCACAAGAACCAAAAGAATTCCCGTCAGGTACTTTCCATAAAATTAAATTTGAGCATTTCTAAATTTTGTTCAGTTCTTTATGGCTCAAGTCCTTGTGGATTCTATAATCTTTGTTATGCGATAACGGCATAGAAAAGTGATTTATATATTCACGAAATAGAACACTCGCTTCTATTGTATCTGCCAGTGGCTTTTGCGACTGTGCTGCCATAGCGGTGTAGTCATTGAACTAATCTTTGGCGGGGCATTCAAATGGCGACTGCTTTGAAATTTTAATGGTTTTGAAATAGAGCAGTGCTCCGAAACTTTCTGAATTTGCTATTTTGAGGAACTATCATTCCAAAATTTCCTTTTTTGAAAAAAATGTGTGTAAAATCTGTAAAAATTTAAGTTTTGGAATGAGAGTTATTGAAAAATAGCAATTTCAGCAAGTTTGGAATACTGGGCAAATGTTTACTATGTAGCAAATACTTGATCACCAGGCATATTGGTGATAAATAAAATAATACCAATGTAGGTAAATAATATGCATATTTATTAATTATTTATTTATTACTGATTTATTAATGATGTTGATAAAATATGTTTTTCTTTAATGCCTAACTCACAAAATGAAATATTCTGCTATGATATACTTAACTAAGGCCCGTTTATTACCTCCTACAACTGAGGTAATGGCCAGTTGCACCAATATATTTCATAAAAATTCTAACTGCACTTTTGCTCATATACATTTTTCCATGGCATGGCGGAATTTGGTTTGAGATGCAGATGACTTTCCACCAAAGGTGAATTTTCATCTGCTATACCTTTTTCATAACATTGCCAACTTTTAACTTAGAATTTTGGCGCATGTCAACAGACTTCAATAACTATGATTCGGAAGGAATCGACCAAACTACAGAAGTAGGTACACATATGATGTTTTCGGCTCAGGTAAAATGTGACGAAAGTTGTTTATTTTAAAATGGTCATAGAAAAAGTACTTCTTATACACTTGTTCTCGAGGTAGTCTAATTTCTCATTCCCTATTCGAGAAATCCAGATCGTAAGTATCTGTAACAGGTAAATATAATTTAAAATGGTAAAATGCTATTATTGAAGAGAGTTTATACCTCCATGGTTTAAACAGTAGGCAGTACAGTGGTTTGAGAAGTGAGTTATCAAGATTTCAAAAAGTAAGTAGGTAATAAAATAACATTGATAACACAGGAATGTGAAATATTGACCTTTTACAATACCTACTGGTAAAATCACGGTTCTTTTTTAGATGATGTGTAAGATCAGTCTTTGAATTTTAATGTTACCTAAATATGCTATTGACCTATAGAATTGTATTACATTACATTCTGCTTTGCGGAAACTCATACTTTTGTGTCAAAAAAATAAAATAGAGTTTCACGTGTGCAAAAGACTAAAATTTTTGACAGTATTAATTCAGTATTATTTGATCGCGCCCCGGGAGCAAGCGAAGCGAGCGGAGGGCCATGCGCGAAGTGAAATATTAGTAGAATGATAAAAAATTAATCAATGGAATAGTGGAGCTCTTTTCCTTAACCTTGTTATGCCACTGGAATATTTATAGAAGTGACACATATTTTTGACAAAATTCGTCTTTGCAAATTCAATTTTTTTATTTTATACACTTTTTACCCTATGCATCACCCCTACTCACCCCATTGTCCCGCAAGACAGTTGATTAGTATTAGGTTTCCGCAAATGAAAAACGTCTAAAAATGAGGTATTAACACTCAATTTACGTGTTTCTGAAGAAAACAAGGCAAAATCGGTCTGACACGTCATCTAAAAAATTACCAAAATCACTACTCTGTAATCTCGCTTTGACCAAATCTAATGTTTATTTATGAAAGATTAGGCACCTATCTACTTTGAAAAACAATAATTAAAATTCGATTAACATGGTATCAAAGCATAAAAATGGAATTTAATATAATAAATGAGTCCCAACAACAAATGTTTTAACTCTTATTAGGGCTTTAAGTGTTTACTCATGCAAACTAAAATGAGGTAATTTTGCTATATGATGTCTTTAACTTCAAACACAGGCTTTTTGTGAAATTGGATTTATTGCACCCGCATTTAAATCAATCTGGGCTACATTTGCCTAGCCTAAACTCTATTGGGACTGTTATCTGTCTTTCTTATCCATTTGCATTTTATAGAGTAGTTAAACTAATTTTGCATGCATAAAAGGTAATTAATTAACACAAAAGTGGTCTGTGGTAGGACTGATAGGGACTTACCGATTCATGCAAATATGGCATCATACAACAGTAAAACATATTTCACCAGTGCCAGTGCAATGTTAATTCAAAAAACAAACTTAATATAATAAATGCGATAATAATTTGACATGATTGACATGACTTTTGTGACGGACGTCGAAAAAAAAAATGCCAGAAAAACGGCGATGCAAGCGCACAGCGGTGTAGTCATGAATTAAAACAAAAAGTGAAAGGGAGAAAGTTCTATTTCGTGTATATATAAATCACTTTTCTATGGATAACGGTATGTTGTACAACTATCAAGTAATATTCTAAAATGGCAGCTAAACCAGAACGAAAAAAAAACTGTTCGTCCGAGACTTTCCATAAAATTAAATTTGAATTTTTCCAAAATTTTTTATTTATTTATGGCTTAAGTTCATGGGGACACTTTAATCTTTGATGTGCGTTAACGATAATATTACATTGTTAATTTCCGTTTTCAAAAATTTTGAAAATATTTGGTATTATACAGGACAGCTCAAAAAAATCGGAGCACATGTCAACTTTAGTTTTTTA
The DNA here is from genome assembly GCA_016904865.1 of Pissodes strobi. Taxonomy (NCBI): domain Eukaryota; kingdom Metazoa; phylum Arthropoda; class Insecta; order Coleoptera; family Curculionidae; genus Pissodes; species Pissodes strobi. Next base: position 56,738 of record MU186895.1, read on the forward strand.
AATGGAATACCTTAAATTTTATACGATATTTGAATTCTTCTTAAAGTTGTGAGTGTTTTTCTATGTGACATCGCCTATGTCGCTTTGCGGTTTGGCCGGAAGTTCACAATTTCCGGTTTTCGGATCCTACTTCGGGTTAAACCGGGAGTTGATGACATACCATAGATCATGAAAAGCTACGATAGTTCTACAGTCTGTCATAATGTGCGAAATGTCAATATTCAAATGGCAGTATTTTGAAGAGTTGAAAATCGACACAGGTTCATAATTTTAAGAAGGATTCAAATATCGAATAAACATTGAGGTATTTCATTTAAAAAACTAAACGTTGCGTATGCTAAACATACCTCGAGTCACTGAGTGTCATCCTAGTTTTTTCTACTCCCGCGATCTTTTTGACGCTAGAACGACCCAAAGTGACCCTTTTTTCAAAATCATTCACGCTAAAAAAATACTTGCCATATCCCGATTCGCGTCAATTTTAATAAGGTTCGGATGACCGTCAGATGGAACGTGTCCAAAAAAAAATTATCAAAATTGATTAATTATTGTGTATCAAAGCAAAATGTTGAAGAATCGCACGAGTGACGTAATACCTCGGAAACGGAAAAGCGGATCGCCAAAAACAAATAACCGTCGGCTGCTGTCAAGTGTTGTCTAGAAACGTGCCAAATCCTAAATTTCCACTCGCAGCCGTTTTCGAGATCAAAGATTATTAACGTAAACGGAGCCGACCGTGACGGCTCAGTTTCATTTCCTACCCAGAAAAAAGGTCCTGAACGCGCCGAAAGAAGTCATCATTTCAATAAACTTAAATATAAAGAAGGCGTTTAAAACCTTTTTGGTCTCACGACCACCATGGAAAGGATATTATCTTCCCAGGGAAAAGACCATGCCACACTGCCGCGTAGCTGGATGCATTCTATGTAGGAAAGTTCTAGGATATTTTATATAATAAGAAAATATAATAAGTACCTGTTTTCCTTTATCTGGTGAGTACTGCCGCATTTGCAATACAATTTTTCTTCTTTCAGCTTGCAAGTTCCATCGGGACCAAGCAAAGTTGAAACAGTTGGATATTTGGGCTATATTGTAATATAGGTGTTGCTCCATAGCCCATTGCTTTTCACAGCACCCTAAAGGTTTATTAGTTTTATTATTACAAATTGCGGGACACTGCAGTGTTCAATAAATTATAGCATTAATAAACTTACCTACCGTCTACGTAACAAAATGCGTCAAATGCAGGAAAGATGTCTATTCCAGCTTCTTTCATCATCTGAAATATAAAAAATATTTGAGAAAAATTCGCACTTCCCAGTAAGATGAGAACGAGTAGAGAGTATTTTATTGCTAACTCTACAAGGTTCTTCCGTATATTTTGGAATACCCCCAGCGCTTTTATTTGAAGAGCTAGACAAACTTTAAATTACGGAAGGTGTAAGATTTCTCCTAAACCGTCAGAATCTGTAATTAGTTATACCACAAGAAATCACAGCTTTATCATACTCAACATTATGGCCAGATTTCGAAAATGCAAACTTCTAGAGAAATCACAGTTGCACTTAAAATCCATCTAATAATTCTTCACAGGAAATTCGATGTTTTACATTCGTAATGACGATGACGGTTTAGTGTATCGTTACCTACGGATATTTGAAAATTTCATTTTTAAAGAGTAGTGTAGTGAGTAGAGTACGCGAAATTATAATACAAATAAATTGGATTGACCTGGTTGATTCTATTTGGTTTTGAGGATTGGACATTTGTTTCTCCGAAAATCCTAATTTGCTATAATTCTAAATTCTCCATCTGTCAATTCACGACAAAATGGTGAATGTAACATTAAATAAAAGCCATCGCACACCTTATATGGGATTTTGACGACTGGCCGATTGTTTTCAAATTTTAGTATCTTGTAAAGCTTATCAAAATAAGCAATTCTGTCTCCAAGTATACAAATTTAACCAAAGAAACTTCTTCAAAGTGAAGCGAAAATAAACAAATTCCATCATTTTAATACTAATTTGACGAATTATAGTTAGAACTAGAGCAAAATAATGCCTGTAATACAAGGTTATATAAAAATGATATTACCATGAAGATATGAAAAATGATTTAAAACATAAACTAAGCATTTACATTAAGCAAAAAAAAATATTAAAAAGGTGTCGGATGAAAAAACTTTTTGCGAGACCCCTGTAGTGTTTAGGTTCAATCTAAATTTGCGTAGATTTTGTGTCTCTAGCTTACTGTGTACCGGGTGACTTCGTTATAAACTAACACCCCCGTAACTTTTCTACTTTTTATCATACGGGAAAAATAAAAGAAAAACTGATATACAAGAGACATTTTTTCCTTTCCAAATCTGTATTGTAATCTCCGGTAATAGGTATAGGGCATATATATATTTTTAATGGAATGCCCTGTATATTTATGGCTAGAATGAGATTTTTTTTCTGACTTCAAATATACCATACAAGTTGACATTTGGTTTAGCCGTTTTTACGTTATTTAATTTTATAGTTGCATTGATTTTACATTATCTTGATATACGCTGCCATGATTACTGCATAGAAATCAACAACTTTTTGAACAGCGTATATTAAGATAATGTAAATTTAATGCATTTTTTTTTATGATAGTGGCACACACAGTGGGAGATTCTATGGCACTCGACGAGCGGTGTGTGCGCGAAGATGTTGATTGACACGGTTCTTGAATAATTGTAGGTTATAATTAGGGGGAAACAGATCCTCCTAGGAGTGAGTTCTACAGTAATGCAGTGCGCCAGACAAAGGAGTCCCTATAAAGCGACGTTCTAGGTATTTCCAGTTGTACAACGAACGGGTGCGGCGAATTCGCCCCCCTCTGAGATTCGAGTTGGTTCGTCTACAAGTTGAGCCCGCAGCTGATGGCAAATGCTTCAGCTTCTCTACCTTCCTTGTCGGTCTTGTTGTAATGTTTGAGCCAGTTGGTGTTGGGGCATTGAAGTCTCCCAGAACGATTATTTCCGAATCGGGGTGATAGACCTGTATTTAGTCAAAAGTGTTAGCTAGTATTGTAAAAAAGCTTTGGTAGGCTCTATCGCGCGGGGGGCAATAGAGACATCATATAAACTTGGTTAATCCATTGGCGGTGAACTTGATCCACATGACGTCAAGGTTGTTCGGTTCGAGTGTTTCCTCGCGGTGACATGAAAGGTCGCTTCGGACAAAAAGGCATATTCCGAACTTATGTCTAAATCGGGTGTGTAAGCCGTAACCAGGGTAGAGGTAGTTTACTGTTCTTGTTGTATTAGGTTGATGCATAAGACCGTAGCGTTTTCGGTTCCACGGGACAAGACAAGAGTGCCTTATTGGAATGAAACGTATATGTTTTTTGTCAATGTCGTTTTAGTGATACAGTTTTGTACTGTTAAAAACGCCATAAATTGTTTGATTTTAAGTAACGTAGTTTTAATTATCAGTTAAAGAAAATTGAGTGCCAGGTAGGAAAAAATTAACATTTCCAACAACCCTCTGTTTGAGTTTAACCGTGAAACAAAAGCGTGGGAGGATGTTAGCCATTTGGGTCGCGTTTGGGGAGACCGCTATCGGGGAAAGTACGGCACGAAAATGCTTTGCTCCTTTCAGAGGTGGTATTTTTAGCATGAATGACTCAACTTTCAGGGAGCCAACCGATTTTAACGAAGCTCATTTAAACGCTTTAATTCATGACGATCCCCGTGAGTCAACTAAGGAATTAGTTGATTTGATGAATCGTGACCAATCAACGATCGTACGACACCTGCGTTCTATGGGCAAAGTGCAGAAACTTGGTGTATGGGTACATGGGCGTTGAGCGACAACAGCAAAAATCAGAGAGTAAACATCTGTGCTTCTTTGCTTGAGCCAATTGCATAACGCCCACCCGCATACTGCTAGTATTATGAAAGCGGCTATCCAAGGACTGGGTTGGAAAGTTGTTCCACATCCACCTTATCCTCCTGACATTTTCCCCTTTTCCGGTCTTTATCTAACAACCTGCGAGGTAACTCCTTTGATAACGAAGCTGATCTTCAGAATTGGCAAGATACATTTTTCAACTCTAAACCACCCACTTTTTTCAGACCTGGAATAGAAAAGTTGCCAGAAGCAATGCAGGAGAATTGTTGAGTAGGTTTTGGGTTTTGTTTATCTAAAGTCAATAAATTTAGATCTTCAAAAAAAAAATGCTACGGACTTATGCATCAACCTAATAAAACATACTTGTGTTTTTGTAAGGGCTAATATGTGTGGTCTATTTAGTTGTAGGTGTTGTGCGAATTAATGTTTGTATTTAGGCCTCTTATATTGCAGAAATCTATTCTAAATTGGTTCGGTATTCTTGTTGCTTGTGAAACGTTGCATGAAGGGCCCCCAGGGCCACCCTGCGCCCGGAGATCCGAATGGCCGGGAAGTTTACTACCGGAATATTTTGATACTGGAAGCATCATCATCCTATTGTGGAACCCGGAACCACCAGCGCGGAAGCGGAACGTGATACAGAAAAACCACTTAGCACTTCCCAGTTTTGGTGGGGTGGTGTTTCACCGGACGATGCGAGTAGGCGTATGCATCTACTACCTAGGGCCGCTTCCACTGGAAGCATCGGCCTCAGATTCATTCCTTTAGTGGTCCTAGTCTGACAGAGGTAAGAATGGGATTTGTTGAGTCACTCCCCAGTGATCAACTCAAGACCTTGTACTTTGGTGTTCTCCAGCCTGGGGGAGGACGATGAGATTTGATGGGCCACATCCCGTGGCAACTCGGAATGGCGAGGGCGTCACTCCCCGTAATCAAACTGCTCTCACCAGTTCGACGTTCCTGCCTGCTAATACAATGCAGCCCCTCTTGTGGCAAACTGTCATTGATCAGCTCCAGACTTTATACTTCGGTGTTCTCCAGCCTGGGGGAGGACGATGGGATTTGATGGGCCACATCCCATGGCAACTCGAAATGACGGAGGGTCACTCCCCGTAATCAAACTGCTCTCACCAGTTTGATGTTCCTACCAGCTAATACAAGGCAGTCCCTCTTGTCACACTGTCATTGACCAGCTCCAGACTTTGTACTTAGGTGTTCTCCAGCCTGGGCGAGGACGAGGGGAGTTTATAAGCCACATCCCGTGGCAACTCGGAATGGCGGGGGCATTACTCCCTGAAATACTCTTCCAGACAAGCTGTAAGCAAAGTTTACAGAATAAATATAATTACCCCATTCACTATCGGAACTTGGATGTATTAAGATCACAAGCGAGCCGCATATACCTGCCATATTCCTATTAAAATAGGACGTTATGTCGCTATATCGCACGTTGAGCCAACACGCATAAATAAGCGGAACACGGTGCCAGAATAAATAGAAATGTGAAAACTATACTGCGATTGTATAGCAAAACACTAATTTTATTTAACCCCATCATTGTCCACTGTCATGCTACACACCGGTTTGTCGAGAGTGCGGCAACTTATATTTATTCTGTACTTTGTGGCATTTTGTATCGGCACATATTCGCTTCCATTGCGGAGAGGTGCGACATCGGCTACGATTAATGAAACATCACGTAACACGTAACATTTTTTTGCAAATAAACTGTATAATCTTTTACCGGAAGAAGCAAGCTATATCCGAAGAGTACTTATTTAAAAGCTCCAAACACTTTTCGAGCATAAAGATATTTTTTTTCGTCTGGCTTACTTTCGGTTAGTGCAGATGGTGATGGTTTTATTGAGAATGAGTATGGACACTACTTTTCTGATACACGAAATAATGATGCAATCATTTTTGAAAAAGAAAAATGAAGTGACATTCGCAATATTAGATAATGGATACAAGATGGGGATATATTTTTGGGGTTATCGGGAGGAATGTCGTGGATTTTCTTGAAAACCTCAACCTAAATGTGGAAATGCCATCTTTCCTTTCCAGGAACAGGTGACAGTTTACCCCAGAAAATGTGGATTATTTTTTAAAAAATACGAAAGCGAGGCGATTGTTGAATTAAGAAACAGCGATTTAAAATCAATTATCATTTTATTTGTGAGAAATTATACCAATGCAATATCGATTATCTGAAAATAGATTGTGTGCTCACTAATGCGGTTAGAGAAACAATTCACATGCAAGATCCCACTGATGAGTGGGATGAAAGAATATTAGGACACAATTCGGCGTGTGAACGCGTTTACATGTGACTCTTTGTTTTGTGTTTTTTCTTCAAGTCGTGAACACTATTACAAATGTGTTTTCAATCTAATTGTCGGTGAGCATTATTGAGATTTCTTGTATCATTTAAGTATTTTTCAATCGCCTAAGCATAATTAAAATATTTCGGGTCATTTCGATTAACATTTTTTGAGAGACATCAACGGGCGACTAACTCAGTAACCCAACATATTACAACAGAAATTGACTCCATTGTTGTTCAGCAAAAGTGAATACGCGAAATGTAAAAACTAATTTCTCCTTTTTGCTTTTCCCAGTATTTTACACTCTCTTTACTCGGGGTTTTCTGTCTTTGTTACCGTATGTGTCGTGATAGGATGTTTATTAACAGTTGGTCCATAGCATGGACACATAGATATTCTACGTGTATACTGTATACCAGATTACTACGCGCTAAGATATTTAAGGCTACCACTTTTAAATGCTGCAAGAAAAATCAATTTTTTTTTTGTATGGCATGCCATAGTGTCTTGGTTAATATATAAATATTATAAGAGGGCTATAAACGGAACTCCGACAAAGGGATGAATACATCAAGCCCCTTGATAGCAACTTTGAAGCTTCTCGGGATGGAGTTTCTAGCAGTGAGGTCCAAAGTCTAGCATTACCAAAGATATTGGCTGTCAAACTGATCCAAAATCCTCTCATCGACCTACACAATGCTCCATGAATGTGCTCACAAATAATAATTCCTCCATAATCTCCATCCTCAGTTACAGCGAAAGAGCCACACAAGTCGACAATACTCGGAAATTTTCCCAGAGTCAAGGGCCAGACAACAATGGCTACACCACCCTATAGCTGGTGCGTATCAAAGCTGGGTATCCATGATTGTTCACAGGCCTGGTCGGTTGCATATTTTAGGAGACAAATCAAGTATGATTGGATGCCCATTTGTGGCGGTTCGAACGTCTCCTCAGATTCTCGTGTAGGCGGTAACGACCCAGATTATATTTCAATGAGCACTTACAATCAAGTGAGTTCGAATTTTTATGAGCAGTGTCTCCTAGTAGTGCTGAACAAATCGCTGTTTATTATCAAAATGTAACAGGATTAAGGAACAAAATTTCCAAACTTTTGCTGCTATGTTGAAATAATGGCGCTTACGGAAACTGGATAAATGACCAATTCTCCGATTCTGAGCTGTCTCATCCTCGTTATATTGTGTTTCAAAAGGATGGATCCCACACTGAATTGGGATACAACCTCTGTGGTGGGGTTCTGATAGCTGTTTTGAATACCGTGCAATCTTCACTCATTAATGCTGCTACCACATGCGTATTCGATAACATTTGGATAAGTGTGCGATCAGGGAACGACATAGTTTGTCGCGTCTATATACCTCCCAATTCATCTCCCGAAACCTATCAGTTAGTTTCTAATACCTGCGAGGATCTGAGGAATAGATACGACGGCAAGAACTTTCTGATTCTCGGTGATTTTAACTGGGGAATTGAATCAATTGAACTACAACAGTAGACTCTACATTAGTCCCCGAAAATAATCTGACACCCCAATTCGGAATTTTACTTGACAGCCTGTTCTTTCTTAGCATAATGATCTTAGAAATTCCCTGAGAAGGATTCCAGATCTGATATTTGCAGAAGAGTTTCAGTCAACAACTACAAACTTAAGCGCCCACCCCCTTTTAAATATCGACCCCCTCTTATAGAGCTCAACATTGCTTCCGTACAGGTCTCTAAACTGCAAAATAAGATCATAATAAACGTGCGTGAAATTGAGAATGAAGTGGGGCTACTTGATACTTGTAACTAGCACTAAGCATGTGATTCCGAGCAATGCTGAACACATCTGGAGTTTTGCCAGAAATTTTAATATAAACGCCGGAGTTTCTTAAACCAGGATAATGGCCTATCGGATCCGACGTATACTATACTACATTTTTGGCAGTGATATTACTTTAGCAAAACATACTTTTCCTCTGATCAGATTCTGTAAAAGCTTTAGAGTCTTCATGTATCAAAAAAGCTTGTTTCTGACGGCATCCCTCTTCTCTCGCTGAAGAACTGTTCCACCTCTCTCTTAGGGCCTTTGTGTGCCTTGTTTCAGAAATCCTGCTATAGGGGGTTCCTTCCTACAATGTGGAAATGTTCCAGTCTAACACCCATCTACAAGCGCAGCGACCGATGCGGCACTGCAAATTATAGAGGCATTTCAGTACTTTCCACATACATCTCACATCTCCGAAGTTACTGGAATCCATCTTGACAATAGGAACTATATCTTATCTGAATAGCATGGTTTTTTAAAGGACGTTCCACTGCAACTAACTTATAAGCAGGCCGATGTAATTTATACTGATCTATCAAAAGCATTCGACATGGTGTATTATTGGCTTTTGTTTAAAAAGCTGTTCAGTATTCGTATAATTGGAAGCTATTAGATGGGGATACAGTCTTGTTTAATTCAGCGCCAGCGTCGTGAGAAGGTGTTAATTGGCGACGTGAAGTGAGCTGTCTATCTCATGTACTTCTACATCAAGCGGCGTCATACAACATACTAGCGACAGAGTACAAATAATATATATTTATATTTATAACGTGCTAGCGATGAAACAAATCGACTGTTTAATATAACTTTGTTAAATTTAACCTTTTTTAATTATGTGTTGCTAGCCTATACTTTATTTAGTTCCTTGGTATTAAATGAACCTTTTTAGTCCCTGCTTGGAAGGACCGGGAAGTACAAAAAAATTATATATTAAACTATAGTTTTGTAAATAAATTATGATATTAGTTACCCTTTTTAGTCGATGTAGCTTCGTATATTTTCCAACCGCATCCTGCAGCGTCATATTTGGACTGTTTTGCAATTGTGTGATAGCGATAAGACCATCTTTGATATTGAATTCCAGCATCAATATAGCGGCTGTTAATTGGACTGTCACCGAACCGCTAAAAGAGACGAAAAGGTTAAGCAATTATTCTTGGCAGTATAATAAATATAATAAAAACGTCAATTCCGATTTAAGCTTTAGGATATTCTATGGCATCGAGCAGTGGGGGACGAGGTTATGAAATTAAATAAGTCTATTCTATCAACTATGAACGTGACAGGTAAAAGGTAACAGACAATACGCGGAACGAATTTATTCCCTGGGATAGTGATAGTAGTAGACTGTTTGTTCGTAATTCGAGTCTCTACAGTGGAATAGAGCCTATTTAACAATAAAAGATCTCCCACACTGGATGGCGCAATTCGGTATTCGCATCAAATTTTTAAGGTACGCGATTGTTTTGCCGCATTGCCTTGTTGAAGTAAAGCTTAAAAGCTTATAATTTTTCCTAAATATCTTTCGCAACTGGTAGCAACGTCCACATATCTATGAACTGGCTACGATGTCTTCTTCTGATGAAGAAGGTTTATTTATTATTAATGGCAGTTGCCGTTTTCTTTAAAATCAATTTGATTTCTGGAAGACAAAAAAGAAAATGAATCCATGCAATTAATGATTGCCCTAAAAGTCGTGGCGAGTACCATACTTTAATGCCACGTGCCACGTGCGTACAGATGAGAAAAGAGTTTACATTTATTCTAGAATAGTGGCTTTTGTCTGAATACGTAATGCGGTATAATTTAGGTGTTATTATTATTTTTCGGTTTTTTGAATACTCAGTTGGGTTAGTTTGGAACTTTCGGCAACATGCTTTAAAACAATACCGAAACAGAATTTTTGTACTCGACGTGCGTTTTGCCAACCATGTTAGCATCATCATTAGATGATTAAAACTCGTTTTAATTCCATCCTTCTACGTCTAGCCAAATTTGATAACAGCAGTGAAGCTGGGTCGTATCCATCCAGGAAGAAAAGCTGTCGAACAGCTGTGAATAACTGATATAGGCGAAATTTTGAAGAAATTAACCGAAATTATTCAGGACACGGCGAGATTCCGGGAGCCACTAGAAGTTAGGCCACATCACAGAAATATTTCAAATCAGTGCTATAGATGTGGCAGGACTGGGCATTTGAAAAGGAACTGTCGAATACAACTACGGTCTAGATCTCCATCCAGAGACGCTAGGAGCTCAAAGTCAACCCATGAAAAGCTACAACATTATAACTTTAAGGTTAAGCATAGGGCAAGAAGATTGCATAATAATAGATATGCTTTATCCAGAAGACCATGCGAGGATAATTATAAACATTGCCAAAGAATAGATCAACGAGAAGGAATCACTCCCATTTGGCAAATTAAGTGTGAGGTTGATCAGCAGTGGACCACAGAGCAACTTAAAAAAGATTAGCTTGAGAAGTGTGAATTAGCACTACTGCTAAAAACCTAAAGAAGAACATCAACGAAGAACAACCTGAATATATGTGTGATGCAGGTTCGCATCGAGTAGAATGCTATTTTTGGCTCCGGTTAAAATAGTGAATATCTCCGGCTAAAGTGCAAATATTTTATTAGTTTTTTGTGCAAGTGTTGTCCATTAGACATTCAAGTTATCTATCGTATTGGGTCTTCAAACTAGATTTAAAAGCTAGTAAATCAATCCATTTAACAAATAACTATTTACAATGGTCTTCACGGAGAGGCAAAAAACGGAATTGTTCTCTATTGTTAAGCAGGAGTCGCGGTCGTAAGGAATTTTAAGTGAAATATTAAACGACAATAGTTTTTTGGATTCACTTGCTAAAAAAGTAGCCGATATTGTGTCGCAGATAATAGAACGAGCGGATTGTATCATTGGAAGCTAAAATTGATGTTATGGAAACGCAGTTAAAAAGTCTTCAAATAGAAAAGGATGAACTTTATCTTAAAATGGATCAATTGGAACAGGATACAAAACTGACTCAACTCCGGCTCTATGGTCTTCCTGAGGATAGCACTGACTTAAAGAGTAAAGTTTCTGGGCTCATACAAGATAAGTTTAACATCGCCAGTATTAATATTGAGCGCTGTCATCGTATTGATAAAAGACAAAATTCAAGACCTTCTAAACCAAGGCCAATTAATATACAGTTTTCATCCTTGAATCAAAGAAATCTTGTATTTTTTGATAAAAAAAAGCTAAAAGGCACTAAGTTAGTCATTGTCGAGGAGCTTACTCTTCGGAGATATAATTTGCTGATGTTGGCAAAGGATAAAATTGGCATGGACAGGGTGTGGACTTGCAAATGTAAATGGAAATAAGATGGTGGTTAAAACAGAGGAGGATATTATGATATACAACGACAAATAAATTGTAAACGGAAGTCAATTGTTTTGTTCTTTGGTTGTTTTTTTTTAATTCAGTAAAAGTTATTAGCTAGTCTTAGTATTAATGTATAGAATTAATTTTATTTTTATTACCTTTATCTACTTATTTTGGTTACATTTTTTATATCTTGCGAGAGAAGGAATGATATCACTGCATATTGCTTTTTTAAATGTCCGTTCATTAATATCACAATTTGCAGAAGTTAAATCACTTTTGATACAGGAAAATTTAGATATTCTTGGAATATCGGAAACATGGTTGACAGGCGATGTTCTCGAAACTCATATACAGATAAGAGGTTATGCTTTTATAAGGGTTGATAGGGCTACAAGGGGTGGTGGAGTTGGAATGTATATAAAAATATATTTAAGTTTCAGACTCTAGATTCGTTACAAACTGAATATTTGGAACAGCTGTGGATTAGGATTAAATTTAAGTATGTTGTATATATTATTGGATCTCTTTATCGACCACCAAAAGGGCAGTTTTTGGATTTTTTAAATAATTTTGAGGACTCTTTGTTGGCGTTTTCAATGGAGTGCGATAAGGTTGTTTGTGGTGGTGACTTTAATTTAAACTTAATAGATTTGGAAAATAAAAGTGTTTAAGATTTTCTTTCGTGCATCGAAACATTTAACTTACAACAAATAGTAAATACTCCAACTAGAGTCACTGATAGAAGTAGTAGTATTATAGATTTTATTGTACTACCTAAAGAAGAAGATTACACCTTATACATTGTCTTTTAGATTCAGAAATAATTAATGAGAATAAAAAGTATGTTGTAATGAGAAATCTAAAGCGCATTGATAAAGATTTATTGTTCGAATTTTTGGAAAATACACCGTTTGAAGATATAGTACACATTTCAAATATTAATGCAAAAGTATCATATTTTAATATTTTAATAAAAAATATTTTTGATGTTTTGGCTCCTTTAAAAACTATAAAAATAAAAAACAAAAGCCACCTTCGTTAACAGACACTATAGAAATTATGATAAGACTGAGGGATAAAGCTGTTAAAAAACATAAAAATACAAAAAATAAAAGTCATTGTGATGGCTACAAACAGTTACGTAACCAAACTAACATAGCAATAAAAAATAAAAAAAAAAGATACTTATAGTCTGGTTCTAATGAAAGTAATAGTAAAATCCTTTGGAAGAAATTAAGAAATTTAAATATAACATCTAAAACTACGAACATATCTATCCCGGATAGTCTAAATAAACCTTCATATATTATAAATCGACATTTCTTGCACTTTTGTAAAAATAAACAACAAGCGGATCCTATATTATTAGAGTGCTGCCGCAATAATTTAAATTTAAATGTAAATGACAAATTTATGTTTCAAACGGTTAGTATCAACGAGGTAAAAGTGCAGCTATTTAATAAATATAGAAATGGTGTTGATGTGCTGCCCCAGGATTCTACCAATCCTTACTAACATAGTTAACTCATGTCTCTTGGAAAGGGTATTTCCAGATGAATGGAAAATTGCACGCATTACACCACTTCCCAAGAATAATAAAGTCACTAGTTTTAACGAGCTAAGACCCATTAGTATTCTACCTTGCCGCTCAAAACTGCTAGAAAAGATTATGAATAATCAAATAAGAATTTTTTTGCAAACAAATAATATTTTGCCCCTCAACCAGTCGGGATATCGGTCTGGATATAGTTGTGTAACGGCACTTTTAAGTATTACAGATGATATTATTAGGTCATCAGATGCAGGTCTTTCGCCCGTTCTGGTGCTCTTAGATTATTCGAAAGCATTTGACACTATATGTCACGAACTATTGTTCGCTATTTTAAACTATGTCGGGTTTTCGGATAGTGCCATAATGTTAATTAAAAATTATCTTAATGATCGGATGCAGTATGTTGAAACAAGTGTAGGCCGGTCGGCCAGAGAAACTGTCAGTAGCGGTGTGCCGCAAGGTTCAATATTGGGGCCTCTGCTATTCACAATATATACCAGTAAATTTCCATCCTGTATGGAAAATGTCGCTGCATATTTTTATGCCGATGACACGCAGGTGCTTTATTCATTTGTCCCCAGTACTTGGCCTGCGGCGCAAGCTCTAATTAATAACGATTTAAAAGGACTAACAGAGTTCTCAGCACGTCACTGATTACTAATAAATCCAACTAAATCATCTGTTATGGTTTTTGGTAAGTATAAGAATCGTTTAACGTCAGAGCTTAATATAGAAGTAGGGGGTAGGGTTTTACAATTTACAAATTCCGAAAAAAACCTTGGTCTAAGAATTGACACGGAACTTCGTTTTAGAGAGCAAGTAGGGCATTACTTACAAAAGGCATATTTTTCCTTAAAGTTGCTTTATCCACACCGCCACTTATTAACTCACCATCAAAAAACAAAATTAACAGACTCTCTAGTGTTAAGTCACTTTAACTATTGTGATATTTTATATGGGCCATGTTGAGATAAAAAAACATTCAAATAGAATTGAGAAAGTACAAAAAAGTTGTTTGCGGTTTATTTATGGCATAAGAATAGTATACGGGTGTCCGGAAATAGCATCGCCAAATTACATTCTACATAAGAAAATATGAACATTTTTTTATATGAACATGGGTCCGAAAATGCATAGTTTCCAAGATACAGGGTGTCAAACTTTTTATAAAAAATCAGTTTTTTGTTAATACCTTAAATATGATTTTACTGATTTTGTTGAAATTTTGTAGGGTTATCTGTAGTAATAAGGGGCTTATTTAGCCTTAATTAGATTAAAAATATAAAGTCCAGTGGCGTCCCGGAGGGCATCATACCGAATATTATTGACAAAAATAGTGTGCGCCGCTGACTTTTTCAAACATTTTATATTTTTTTCGCATTAAGCATCTAAAAATACAATATTTTTGATTCTCGAGTTGTTTTCGTATCTGGCTTCGTTTTCGATAAAAAAATAACAACCGGTTTATTACATTTCCAAGCTTTTTTGATAAAATGGATATTTTTATTTATATCTTAAATATGCTTTTACCGATTTTGTTGAAATTTAATAGGGTTATTTGTAGTAATAGGGGGCTCATTTAGCCTTAACTAGATTAGAAATATAATGTCCAGTGGCGTCCCGGAGGCATCATACGGAATATTATTGACAAAGAAATGTGCGCCACTGACTCTTTTAAAGATTTGATATTCTTTCGTATTAAGCAGCTAAAAATACAATAATTTTGTTTCTTGAATTGTTTTCGTATCTTGCTTCGTTTTCGAGAAAAAAAATAAAAACCAGTTTATTACATGTCTTTAGGGCACCAAATTCTACATCAAACGCTGTAATAAACTGGTTTTATTTTTTTTCTCGAAAACGAAGCAAGATACGAAAACAATTTAAGAAACAAAAATGTTGTATTTTTAGTTGCTTAATACGAAAAAGATATAAAATGTTTAAAAGAGTCAGTGGCGCACATTTATTTGTCAATAATATTCGGTATGATGCCCCCAGGGACGCCACTGGACATTATATTTTTAATCTAATAAAGGCAAAATGAGCCTCCTGTTACTGCAGATAACCCTATTAAATTTCAACAAAATCAGTATAAGCATATTTAAGATATAAATAAAAATATCGATTTTATCAAAAAAGTTTGGTAATGTAATAAACCGGTTTTTACTTTTTTTATCGAAAACGACGCAAGATACGAAAACAACTCGAGAATCAAAAATATTGTATTTTTAGTTGCTTAATACGAAAAGAATATAAAGTGTTTGAAAAAGTCAGCGGCGCACACTTTTTTTGTCAATAATATTCGGTATGATGCCCTCCGGGACGCCACTGGACTTTTTATTTTTAATATAATTAAGGCTAAATGAGCCCCTTATTACTACAGATAACCCTGCCAAATTTCAACAAAATCAGTAAAATCATATTTATGATATTAACAAAAAAGTGATTTTTTATAAAAAGTTTGACACCCTCTATCTTGGAAACTATGCATTCTGCAAATTTTCATGTTTTCTTATGTAGAATCACTCTCTGTAATTTGGCGACGCTATTTCCGGACACCCTGTATTTCATTACCAGTCCGGAAACTAGGTTTTTCCGGTGCGCGCGCTACAGTTTCTGGTGTGAGCACAGGAAAAGCTGTTTCTGGACGTGTAATGAACGATATTTTTCATATTACCTCTCTGAAATCAAGACATACTTAAACATAAAATTATTATAATTTTACGTATCCAAAATCATGTCAAAATACATTTTGTATTCAAATGAAAGCAAACGTCAAACTTGCAAGACAAGCAAGACAGGTATTTATCTAATATTCATCAAGCGTTGCTATGGAAATGTATTTCTATGCTTTGTTGTAACTGAATAGGCAGCTAATTTTGAAGTTTTTGTGACAAGTAAGGTCAGAACAAATAAAATAATTTTACTTAAAATTAGACTATTGACGCTAAAATGTACTAGATTAATCTTGTAGACTGCATCGCTGTATAATTTTAACTCCGTTTATTATATTTTATGCTTATTCTGTGACTAAATAACTGCAAATTAAGCACTTAAAATCAGGGAACGGGAAAACTTTTCCCGCTCCCTATTTAGGGACCGGGAAAATTTTTCCCGTGCCCGGACCGAAAAGACTTACTTTCTTTGCTCTACAGAGACGTCGAAAATTATAGTTTTCAGAGAGGTATTATGAAAAATATGATCCAGTATCGCACAAACTACATGATGCCAAATGGTTGAATATGCAGGATCGACGTAGACTGCACGCCTTAGCATTTTTCCACAACATTATTTTTAAAGATAATCCACCTTACCTGACTAATAAAATAACATATAGAACAGATGTACATAGCTTGAATCTTAGATTTAGGGGTCTTATATCTCCACCACCACACAAAACGGCTCTGTTTCGAAGAAGCTTCTCCTACAATGTTTATAGGCTGTATAATACTGTTCCTCTTTTTTAATTTTTAATGTGTCATTTAGTACCAGATTTGTCATGAACTATGTTTTTGTTCGATTTATTTTCACCCCTATCTTGCTTGCCTCGTTGTTTAGGATTTCTGGCATTTGCTGGGCTTCTTGAATATTATCTGATATCAACACTATGTCATCTGCGAAGCATAGGTGATTTAGTCTTTCTCCGTGTATGTTTATCCCTGTGTTTTCAAAATTTATTTTATTTAGCATACTCTGCAATAAAGCTACGAATAGTTTGGGAGAGAGCGCGTCTCCTTGTCTCAATCCTCTCTCGATTCTAAATTTGTCAGTATATGGATTTTCTGTAATTTTGGCCTCTGCTGTTGCTGTCTTGTATATAGATTTAATTGCTGCAGAGTAGCGATGGTCAATGCGGCACTCAGCTAGTGTTTCTAAGAGTTTCTGTTGATGTATGGAATCAAACGCCTTTTCGAAGTCGACAAATGTTAATATGAGTGATTTGTTGTACTCCACGCATTTTTCGATAAGAACCTTAGCTGTTAACAAGTGGTCGTGGTACGAAAACCTGCCTGTTCTTTCGAAAGAAAGAACTCTAGTTTCCTAGTTAGACAGTTAGTTATGATTTTTGTATATGTTACAGTGAAAGCTGGAAATCCAGAGAATGCTAACAATCCCTAGTGAAAGCTAAAAATCCCGGATCAGGTCAGTGAAAGTCGAATATTTCAGAAAGTTTCTTACTTTTACTAGTGAATGTTAGCATTCACTAGTTAAAGTAACATTCACTAACTGCCATCGGTGAAAGTTATTTTATGATGCTAATGCTGACTGCTTCAATTGAGGATTGGGTGCTTTATTATTAAGTTAAATATATATTCAAAAGCAAATTAGCATGTCGTTAAATATAAAAAATGATGTTATTAATGCATAAAAGTAGTTTGCTAGGAATGTATCAAAATTTAATATTGCCTCCATTTAAATAGAAACGACACCCAAAAAACACACACGTATTAGCAAAAGAACAACACATTACTAAACATCACAGAAACCTAACCTCAAAAAAGCCGATTGTTTTGGCGGGCAACTGAGTCGAGCCCAACGATGCTAATTTTCATTTATTTACCCGTAACCGTATCCTAATTTACCAGTATAATATAATAACCAGCTTTAAATCAAAGCGATCAGCCACTGGCGAATACAGCGGTGGCAACAAGCGTATTGCATTTCATTCTTTAGATTACATTCCCTGATCGATCTCAGTGATTGTTAGCAATAACTAGTAAAAGTCGATTTCCAAGGCCATTATCGAACTTTCACTGAACAAGATTGCCCAAACCAGGGAAAGCTAGTTTTCACCAGTGATTGTTAACATTCACTGATTTCCAGCTTTCACTGTAACATATACATTTTGTATATGTGACTAAGAAGACTTATCGGTCTGTAATTCGCAAGGTCTAGTGTGTCGTCACCTTTTTTATGTAAAATGATAATTATGGCATTCTCCCATTGTGAGGGGGTTGTCCCTTCCAGGAGACACTTATTAAAAAGGAATTTTAAGGCTTTCATGAGGCCTTGAAGGGCCTCATGAAGGGCCCTATACAGTCGTGAAAAGAACGATAATGACGTGGTGTGGAAGCAAACTGAAAGGTGTCCTCCTGAAACGGCTCAAAGCATATCAGAAAAATGAAATGACTGATCGGGACGATCAGACTTAATAAGCAGGCAATGTCACGGTTCGCGATCATCTGTACGTTTTTGGGCTACCCTATACAACTAACTTGCCGCGCCTATCGTGAACACTCCTGAGAGCTTTGTTATTTTCCGAATGTATACTGCGGCCAAGACCGAGGATAATAGCAGAGATGCGCTTCCGGAATATTCCCGATATATGTTTGACTGGATATAAATAGCGCGCAAAATGTGTGCTGTATTTAGTTGATCATTGGGTATTGGATTGTAGAGACCTATTAGTTGGGAAGTTAAAAGAGTAGTATAGTGTGTTTATTAAATATTGTATACAGTGATACAGAATAAAGAGATTATTATTTCAAAATAGTAAAAGTTGTGCTTTTGTCAGAACCCAAGGGAAAAACGTAAAAATAAGAAATAATCGTTTTGCCCAGGGGGTCATTTTGGGCTACCTTTCCCTACTTATGCTGACATTTCTCGCTTCCATAGAAGCGGCTTTAGGATTGGTTATTAGATAAAAAAAATATGCCTCACCTTTATAAACACACAACTGAAGTGAAACTTCTGAAAGGGATATTAGTAATTAAGTTTTTATTTTCTCAACTTTTGCCCCCGGTTTCGACACTTTTTTTCTATTTTTCTTCCTATTTTTCAACTTTCTTTTCGCCGAAAACCGCGTTTCTATAACTTTTTTCGTTTATTAATTTTTTCTTTACTTCGCTTTATAACAATTAACTTTCCGAACATTTTTTAAATCTTTTCTAATTTTTTTCTTATTTTATAATACTTTCCGAACGATGTCTTGTTTATTTTTTATTTTTTTTCTTATTTCGTTTTATAATACTTTTATTAACTTCCCGAAAAATTTTTTCCCATTTTTCAACACACGATTTCGACACTCTTTTTGATATTTTTTTCTTTTTTTTTTCTACTTTTTTTTCGCCGAACCGCGTTTCTATCATTTTTTTCTTTACTACGTTTTACAATACTTTTATTAACTTTCCGAACCATTTCTTCTTTTTTTTTCTTATTTCGTTATATAATACTTTTATTAACTTTCCGAACATTTTTTTACGTTTTTTTCAAATTTTTCCTTTTTTTTTCAAAAATGTTTCTTTTGTTTTTCATAAAGCATTTTTTCTTCCCATTTTTGCCATCCCCGGGTCCAGTTTTCGTCCAGGATCTTCATTTTACCCCGGCTACATGTCCTGAAAATTTCAACCCTCTATGCTTAATTAAAGGGCCGTTTCACTTTGATAAAAGTTTAATTTTTTCTCACTTTACCCTCGGAAATAAGTTTCACTTCAATAATTCATAATTACACCTGTGGTTTTATGAGTCGCGTCTATTATTCAATGGTGGAGCAGCGGAACGGAGAGGGATTTAAGACGCGAATGCAATAATCGTTGTCTAAGCCGTGGTTAATATACAATTTTTTCCACTACTAATACATCTGTAAAATATTTTTGTCAATCAATAAAGCATTAATGATATAATTTTACTTATATTTTATCTAATAATTATTCTAATCAAGTTACCATTCCTTGGATATTTTGTAATGTTATTTGAATTTTGTCTTATCAGTTAGGCTTGGTAACTATCAATTTGTGTTACGGTTTTTAATTGTCAAATCTATATTGGTTCATTAATGACCTAGGTCATAATAAAGGTAAATAATGAAAAATGAAATATTTTAACAAGAGGTAATAACGTATCAAGTTAAAAATCGGTGAATAATGGGGCGTCGCCCATCTGGGCCCCGAAATGGGATATATCAAATAAAATAATTTTTTATGGGCTTAGGAAAGCGACCAACTCAGCCCGAACTGAAAACGGAAGGGTCGGTCATAAAATGCTTTTATGGTTAGTAGGTAATTTTTCTATTGCATTAAAATCCAACATTTGTGCTGTTTTTAAAATTTAGTTATATTTTGACATCGAAAACATAACCATCAAAGTACGTGATATCCAAGAAAATGAGTTGAATTTAGTGAAATTACTAGTCAACGAGGTAAAATACTACTAGTATTAAACCAATTTAAGTTTAAAGAACATAATAGGGAATTATCTTCGGGAGAAACCAAATGGAGGTGCGTTAAAAATGGATGTAATGCCTTTTTGAAAACTATCGGCAATTCATCTGATCGAATTTTAACTTGTCCAAATCAAAACCATTCGCACGCACCCGAGTTGGATAACGTCTTACAAAGGCAAATATTGACTGCTACAGCCAAAAGAAAAGCAGAAAACGATCTAAGTGAAAAACCAGCAAAAATAATGAGAAAAGCATTAATGCAAGAAAACCGTTCGAGTTTGAGTTCTCTAACCATAAAGGACTTAGAATGTGCGAGGTGAAATATATATTATGCTCGGAGGAAAACACTTCCTGCAGTTCCAAAGTCTATTATGGAAGTACACACAGCCCTGGATGCAATGGATCTAAAAACAACTAAAGGTGAAGACTTCTTATTAGTTAATTGTGGAGCGATGAACTTAGTGATATTTTCGTGTAATTCTAATTTAGATTATTTGTGCAAATCAGAAACTCTTTATATGGATGGAACTTTTTCTTACTTTACAAAATTTTTCAAACAATTCTTCAGTATACATGGATTTCTTAATAGACACTATATTCCTTTAGTTTTCTGTTTGTTAAAAGATAAACGTGAAGAAACCCATAGGCTATGCTTGTCAAAAATAGTAGAATTATGTAGCAAAATTAATTTAGTATTTTCACCAAAGGAAATAGGACTAGATTTTGAAATTTCAATTCATAATGCGGTACTTCAAGTATGGAATAATATAATGGCTGCAGGTTTCACTTAACCCACGCATGGTATCGTCAAATACAAAAGTGTGGTCTGACTCAATGTTACAAAGATGTTAAGTCGGAAATTGGTAAATGGTTGCATTATTGTTTTGGGCTTCTGTTTTTAGAGCCCAATGACGTTGAAGATGTTTACTTTTTCGAAGTATATGAAATTAAACCCAAAATCCAAATTTAGACACATTTTCTGATTATCTTTTGGATACATATTTAACAAACGAATCAAAATTTCCACCCTACATTCGGGCAAGTGCTTCTGCAGAACTAAATAAAACCACGTACGCATGCGAATCATTTCATGCACATTTTAATAACTCAATGTATCAGACACATCCGTCTATATTTATTTTTGTTAAAGAACTTTTAAATATACAAACAGAAACGTACGTTAAGTGCAATAGTATTGGCATGCCAAATAAATGTAGAAATTTAAGTATTAAGAAAAAACAAGAATTTATTGAAGACAAAATAAAAAAATATAAAAGTACAGAAATATCAAAATTAGCATATGTAAAGATGGTTTCTTATTATCATTCTCATAAGCAGTAATTTCATTGCCTTTAGTATTAATATTTTATGTACTGCTAAATTTTGTCATTTATTAATAAACTTTAAATAAAAATTATTCGCTTTTTCCTCAAATACTTACATAATTTGCGCGGGTCATAAAACTAATAAATACAGGAATTATCTCTTAGGCCCGGGCCCAGTTGAAGCATTTTACACCAGGTCAATTTTTGGTTGGGGCCCAGTTGGGTAATTTTTATGCAGAGTACCTGCTTCCCCGGGCCCACTTGGGCTATGCCCGAATAATGGTTGATGTTAGAGCTAGTGGAAACAATATTTTATTAAGCGCCCTTAAAAAATCAAAATAGAATGTTGACGTTTTAAAATAATGTTCTTACTCTACTTCAGGCTTGATATCATAAGCTTGAAAAGGCAAGTTGGAATATCTGTAGGTCGCCAAGCCATAGATGCCAAACACCCCGGTTCTGAAACTCAACATGCATTTATCCTCGTTGTGTTTAACGTCGTGGATCTCTTCGTTTGACCACTGGTTCTTCTCATCATCCCATCGACATACTACCGGTAACTCCAGAAATATAACGTGTTCGGGCCACCTAAAATTAAAGAATAATATATTCTTGAATTGAAGTAAGACTGGATATTTTTTTATCAAATATGCGGTTCAATTGATGAAATAATAGATTTTATTAATTGGGTAGTCAATTGGTTTGCCGACTCCTAGCCTTCAACAACAATAACGACATACGCCCGAGTGAGATGTATGCACTTTGCTCACTTTGGTACGTAATACATAAATAGTGTCAACAATTGATTGATTCCTCTGATGAGAGTGCCGAGTAGCATGCATGATTATGGATGCATACAATTCTTGTCCCCCTTGGGATTGTTTTTCAAGAAATTAAGAACACGACATAATCCAGAAAACATCGCCAAAACTGGAACTTTTTTTAGCTACCTTGGGTTCCTTTTGAGTGTGAGTATATTATCTAGACTTCAAAACAATGCAATATCAATCAATGACAAGTGAGATTCTTTCGACTAAGGACCGGTTTCAACAATTGGCATGGAATATTCGCTAAAGGTTCTATCAGAACAACAAGCCTAGACACACGTCATCTGCAGCAATGACTGTAGTAACTGACGATGGATTGGAATTACTTGATTAAAAGTCTATCGCTCCAGATGTGGTCCTAAGCAATTATCGCCTCTGTCCAAAACTAAAGATGGTAGCAATGCCGCTGCTCCATGGTTCGATAACATCGAGAAACAATTCTTGCGCTAGTATTCAGAAATACTTGCATCGTTGGAATAAATAATGTATTGCAGTTAAGGGCTACCTACCATGCCATAATACGTCGGTAAGTGTGAAGTGTTGTTGAGACTACGACACAAGGGCAGTCTTGCAAAGACGGAAGCCAAGACGATCAGGAAATCTGGCAAAATCAGATGGGAGACGGTAAGTAGTATGTGTGATTGGAGGGAGGTATGAACTGAGCTGCAAGTGCCTCAATAGAAAAAAAATAACCAGTATATATTTGTCTCCCGAGTTCTTCTACAGGGTTAAAACACTTATCAACTGGCCAACGTCACACTGAAGTTGGTTTATATTATTTCTTACTTTAAATTAATAGCGATAAGTTTATCCAGTTCTTCTTCCTGCTTTTTTGTTTCTTCCTCGATTTGTTCGGGTAATTTTCTAATGCTTGTATCCGAGTCGGTGGGTTCTGGATCTGGTGGCGGAATATATGGAGTGTAGACCACTTTAAATGGCAGCACCTCAAGTTTTTTCGGAAGATAAACTATAAAAAAATATTTAGTTTTTAATCTCATTGCCCAGTAGTTTTATTGGCATAGAAATAGTGTTATTTGGTAATATAAAGTTTTATTCAGTAACACTTATTGTAGTGTTACTTTTCATAACCAAAATTACCTATGCGCTAGAACCGTAACAATAATATTTAAATATGTGGTATAATTTACTGCCTAGAAAATAGAGCAATAAAGTGAAAGTAAAGCTATTTGTGCCTCCTGATACCTAAATTTTATCAAGAAATATTTTTTATGAAGGTTTTTATATAGAATATTTCACTCATGCACAAATTTTCCTACAAAAGAAGTGGTATTATCGAAAATGTAAATAGCGGAAATATCTTGTTGTCTGGACAACATTGTATTTCCACTTTTCTAACCAATAATATAATTTTGGCAATAGAAAATATGTTCTGTTTGTATTATAAATAAGAGATGCCAAAGTCTGTAGCACCCGATGTTTTTTGAAGAATTTGTCAAAAGCCTTCGGTATGGATCGCTTTGGTGAAATTCAAGAAGACGGGATCGATGAAAATATAGGGAGAAGTGAACGAAAAAGCATAGTAAAATCCAAGAATAGCATTTGGAGGCAGTTTATGTCAATTTGGAACGGAAAAAGTACAGGTTTGGTTGCGATACTCCAATATCCGAACTTACATCGGTATCGACGGCAAACGTAAAGAATCTGCCTTATTCACCTATAATGAATTTTACTTACTTACTTACTTACTTACTTTATTATTAATCTCTTGTTAATATATTATAATATACACTGAGATAAGTCCAATCATAGAAAATAATAGCTATTATTTTCTTTGGTAAAATACAAGAAACACATACAGTACTTATATTATCTATAAATTGGTAGATCCTATCCGAGTCTAAAAATATACCTAAAAATACAATTTTGTAAACAACAATAAAAAATAACAACAAAAATACAAACAAAAACAAAAGTGCATTAGCCTTGCCAAGAGTTTAAACACTCCGTATACTCCTGCAAACTATATAGAGGATCCCTAACCAAAAGTTTCATTATTTGCTTTTTAAATTTAAGAAAACTTTCCATATTTTTAATGCTTTCAGGCAACTGGTTGTAATTAAGTATTCCAGCATACTGAGGACTTTTTTTGTACTGTACATACTTGAATGAGTTTTGATGGATATTACTACGATTTCGTGTCGGATAATCATGTTTATTATGCCGCTTTTCTAGTAAATGCTCTCTTTGCATGAATGTATGTCAATAATTTGTATAAATAGATACCTGGAAAGGTCAAAATTTGTTTTGATTTAAAAATGTTTCTACATGACTCTTTATATGATAAATTAAAGATCAATCTAATAAATCTCTTTTGAAAAATAAAAATTCTACTTGACTCTGTTGACTGGCCCCAAACCAGAATATTGTAACTTATCTGAGAATACACAAGTGCGGAATAAAAACTAGTTAAGTGCTGTTCAGTAAAGTTCTGCTTCAGAATGGTAAACATAAAAAATACTCTTTGTAAGCTCTTCCACGCGCGAGTCCCTTCGGGCCTCGTTTGTATGACCTTCGATCACACATTATTGCCACGCTCCTATCCGTACCGTGACCTATAATTAGAAAGCCCGTATAATTAGACTTACCAATCGCTAGTCTAATTTTACCGTGATACATTTCTAATTGGTTGCCATGGTAACCGACTTGTCAACGTCAATCGTTATTTTTTTTTATCTTTACCTAAATACCAAATATCAAATCTCTAAGTCGTACGATTGACGAATTATGACGATTTTTTACTTTTTTTGGTTACCATAGCAACCAAATTTTTAGTATCAAATTAGGCTTCATAAACAATCCTAAGTACCATACTATATCTTTTTTTAGTGATATACATACTATTAATTGATTGCCATGGTAACCGACTTGTCAACGTCAATCGTTAATTTTTTTTTTATTCTTTACCTAAATACCAAATATCAAATCTCTTAGTCGTACGATTGACGAATTGTGACGATTTTTTGCTTTTTTTTGGTTACCATAGCAACCAATTTTTTAGAATGAAATTATGCTTTATAAAGAATCCTAAGTACCGTACTATATATTTTATTAGTGATATACATATTATTAATTGGTTGGCATGGTAACCGACTTGTCAACGTCAATTGTTAACTTTTTTTAAATCTTTACCTAAATACCAAATAACAAATCTATAAGTCGTACGACTGACGAATTATGACGATTTTTTACTTTTTTTGGTTACCATAGCAACCAATTTTTTAGTATCAAATTATGCTTCATAAACAATCCTAAGTACCGTACTATGTCTTTTATTAGTGATATACATAATATTAATTGGTTGCTATGGTAACCATGTCGTCAACAAAAAATGCTAACATACTTTCACCTCTACTTATAAATTGACATCGAGAAAAGAAAAGTTGGTCCTTGTTTACACGTACAAAAATGTCAAAATGCGTTAACTTGTCCTGTTTTCACCCCTGTATAATAACACATCGTAACCAAAATCAATAGACATCGAGGGTTCGTGGACCTCTACCTCTATGCCAAATTTCAAGCCGCTATCTTCAAAATTGCGACCTGTAAATGCCAAAAAAACGGTAACTTTTCCTGTTTTCACACCCTGTATATTAACCGATCGTAACCAAAATC
>MU186896.1:0-44686 GCA_016904865.1 Pissodes strobi
ACCCCGTAAATGCATCCAAAATGCGCCACCCTGTACATGCTTCTTACATTCCAGGTGGCGATCCTCAAGTTGTTGTTATCCTTCTTTGGTTTTAATCTCGTTGCACCTTTATTCAACATTGCTCTCAATACTTTCCCCCCCGGAGATCCGATTGGGGGAATTACTCCGGAATTGCTTTTAGTATTGACTGCCATTGTTGGTTGTCTACTAGGGATATCCATAGGGACCTTTAATGCAGTGGTCTCCCGTTGCCTTCTGCATCCTATGCCGTTGACCTCTTGGTTCATCCGTCTTTAGAAACGATTTCTCGTTCCCAGGGCAAGAGAGTGCCCTACCTCTTGTCGGCTCCTCCACCCGTGACTGTTGGCTGACAAGAGGGGTCTGCTTATACCGGCAGAGACTCGGTCTGCTTGGCCGGGGACTGCTTATTCGCCAAAGAATAAAATTCAGTGCTTATCTCGCAGTTAACCTCTATATCTAGAGGCCGTTCACTATCCGCCACCTGTGACCCCCCACCACCTGTGACCCCTGTGAATGTATTATATATATTGGCCGTTTCGGTCAGGCTATTTAAATTCGGAAAAAGAGCAGTTTGTGGGAAATAATCCAATTACTAAAAGGAGTGCTCACAAAATTTAGCTCGTGACGTCGTGCACGTCGACTTTTGCTATTTGGAACGTAGATGTAGGAGGGCTTGAGGGTGGACGTTGCCAAACTACTACGATAGTAGTGGATATAAAGATGCCCGTATATAAAGAATGTACCCCTTATATGACAATTTCTCCAATATTGTAAAAAACATATTTCCATAAGATGTTCTTTCCTGTTTTTATAATGTGGTATTATTTATTTAATTATCTATCTAATACTACTACCATAAACCTAACTACTCCGAATAGACGCTCAGTGGGCATAGGCCATAGAAAAATGCTACAATTGTATCGAGAGATGGCGCCACCATTATTACGAATTAAATTTTATCGTATTTCGTCGCTTACCAAACAACGGCCAAACGCCTTTCAGAACTCGGGTCGCTCGCGCTGTTGCCAAATTTAAATCTACTTAAAATAGATTATGTATAATAATTAAATATAAAAAGAGGCTTCTATTTGATTTCGGTTATTTACCTATGATTTTAAATGTTGCAGGAGCGGAGTTTTTTTAGTTACAGCTTGTGGTTTTTTACTTTTTAGTAACAATTAGTAATTACCTAGGTATTGTTATTATTGTTAGTACGTACCTATATAGGTATGATAATAGGTATAAACATACTTTTTTTAGTTATTTAGGCGTACCTACCTATTATAGGAACTTAACATAACATGTCCTATAATATAATTATATTAATGATGTGTAAAATTATTAAAAATCTTGTACCTACTACCATAAACCTAACTAGTCGGCGTAGTTAGGTTTATGCTACTACTACACTACCATATATGAAATCTAAAATAATGTATAGGTACCTAGGTAGATACCTATCAAATCTGACCCCGGATACGGAACACTAAAAACATTAAATAACTAATATTCAGCAATACAATTATCACCCTCATTTTGTAAAAACGTATAAAAACGCTCTCTTCCATCTTGCGAATATTCATCAAAAACTGTTTCGCGGAAAACTGTGGCCGGTCCGGTGCGATGCATATGAACTAAGGTAAGACCTACGTGCTTGCTCGATCCTCCAGCAAAAACAGAGTCTATAGTGGCAAAAACCGCGCGGCGCCCTGCACGGCGCGCGTAGCTAAATTTTCCAAATATGTAATAGCAATTGTAGCAACGCAGCAACTAGTTAGGTTTATGGCAGGATCAACTGTTTGCGGAGCTCTCACAATTCATACGACATTAATTACTATTCTCCTATTTTTGACTATAATATTTTGATATTATTATTGTTTTCAACATGTCAGGCATCACCTGTTGTTTTTATAACTGCAATAATAATCGAAGAAATCACGGGATTAAATTATTTCGAATTCCCCTAAAGAACGACGAACTTTGCAAAAAATGGATTTTAAATAGTGGTAAGAATAAAACTTTCAATGAACCTTGACGTTAATCTGAAGGAATAAAACTGGGGATTAATAAAGAACTTTATCGAAACCTATAATAGTGGGCATAATACCTCGGGCCATTTCATACGGGTGTCTCAAATTTGAGATATGACGTCATCGACTATTTTTTAAATGAAAGTCCTTTTTTATTATTCTTTTAAAGGGCATAATAAAGTTTCAGTTCGGCACATAGTATTCGATGTGTGCTAGCATAGTTTAGTTATCGAAAAAAAATATCTCTCCTTTACTCAATTTATTCCAAAGTTAGAGACCTGCACTGTATACCTACGAGCCGCCACTGTCCATTACTATACAGGGTGTTCGTTAATGACATGCTAATATTTAAAAGGTTGATTCTTGGGCACATTTTAACAAAAAAAACTTCTTATGAATTTATGCCCTAAACAACTTAACTTTTAGATACAAAGGGAGGTAAAGTTTAAAAAAAAAAACATTTTTTTATATAGTAAGTGCGATACTATTGTAGATATCTTTATGAAATTGGGTACACGTCTTTTTGGCATCAAGATGTATTTTCTGTTGTACAGACAGTTTTTTTTCCAGTGGCGTCCGTACCAGTTTTGCATTGAATATTTTTGAAGAAAAAAATGGTACGCACCTTTATCTTAAAATAAAAAGCATTTTTGAAATCCGCATACATTTCTAAACAAATTTGATCAGTTGGTGTTTTTAAGTCCCATGCAAGGCTTTCGCTTAAAAAAAATCAATAATCGTTTCCTTGCATGGTCATAACAATTACGTTAATCATCTCCTGATGATGCTAACATGGTTAGCGAAACGCGCGTCGAGTGCTAAAATTCTGTTTCGGTATTGTGGATAAAACTCTGTTTTAATTACGTTAATGAGAATATCACAATGTAGAGAATTAGATTTTATTTTTTTTGGTGAAAACCGTGTGTTGGACTAAAAAAAAATCAAGTAATCCTTAAAAAATAAGGATTTCAAAAATATATATATTTTTTATTTTAAGGCGTACCACTGCTTGTCTAATAATAGTTTTGCCAGAAAACTTCCACAGGCTACTGATGAAAACTTCCACAGGCTACTGATGAAATAACTCTGGATTTCTCCTGCGACGTTTAGTAGCAATTCGACGCAGGAGAAATCCAGAAGTGTCTAATAATTATTTTTTTTTAAAGTTGACCTCTATATATCTCAAAAGTTTTGATGTTTAGGGCATATGTTCATATGAAGTTTTTCTTAACCCGCGATTGGTATCGCCGTTAGATTTTATCTAACATTTTTAAATTTTTAGACACCCCATTCACTGTGTAAGCTTTATATCTAGGCCCGTCCATCTATGCATACCTGAACACCCGCCCGATCACTCCCCACCATCAGTATCTCTCGCTGATTTTTTATTTTATTTTTTAATTAGATTATGTGTATTTTTTCATTTATTTATCTCATACATAAAAGAACACTGCATGTAATATGTAATAAAGGTATCGTAGAAACATATTTATAATATTCCTGTGCTATCACAAATAGTAATATATTATTAAAATAATAAAATAATAAAAATAATAAGTAATAATAATAATAATTATTATTATTCTTATTAAAATAATGAAAAATAGTCAAGAGTTTAGAGAATTGGATCAAATAGAAACATGTTAAATGAAATCTAACAGGATACCAATGCCGTAATTTTGGAAGGCGCGGGTTAAAATGGGTCCAAGAATCACCTCCTTAAATATTAGCGTGTCATTAAGGAACCACCCTGTATAAATAACTTTATATTGTAGGAAATCAGAAGTTACTTGGTTTACCAAAGGAAGAAATTTACCGCAATTATGTATGCGAAAGGCATTTTTTGGAAACGGATTTTTAAAACAGCAATCAATTAAACTCCTCCGCACCTTCTACGCCAAAACGATTTAAAGGACCAGCTCAAAAATAAATACCACTGATAAGCCAAAAAAAATTTTTTTGAAAAGGCAAATTAAATGCGGCAAGCTTGCAGAATTAAGACAAAAAAACATCAGATTGAACACAAAAATTAAAAGATAAAAGGTCAATGTCCCCTCATTGCTCATTACCGCAATGGCTTGTTTGTCACTAGCAGCAAAAAGTTTTGTGGGGATACAGTTTCGCGGTAAAAGGCGCGGGAGAAAGATTTCTTTTTATTATAAATCTCCCTCAGCTTACCGCATTTTAAAGCGGCAAGGTTTAATTCTCCCCAGTGTTTCTAGTATAAGAGGTTGGATTGGAGAATGCATCTTTAAAACAGGAATCGACAAAACTGTCTTAAATCACCTTCAAAAAAAAAAATATTCTACCATGTCTAGTGAAGAACGGAAATGTATTTTGGCTTTTGCCGAAATGTCGATTAAAAAAGATTTGGAATATTACAAAAAAATAGAAATTATTGAGGGTTCCGAGGATCTTGGTCCTTTAGGACGTCTTCCGAAACATGCTAAGTGATCAGGATTCAAACAATAGAAACACTTTTGTTTGTTAGGATTAAGTGCTGAAACGCCATTTTTCCTTTATCAGAAACACAACATTTTTGGGTTATTTGATGTACCTCATTTATTCAAAAATATCCGGTATAACTTGCTACAGAATAATTTTACCTTGTTCGAGAACATTATAAGTTTTGATCATATTAAAAGAGTGTTTGCAATAGATCAGTCTTCGAATACGGCACGAGCCATGCCAAAGCTTTCTCAGAAACATATTAACCTAAATGGTTTCGAAAAAATGTCCTTTAAATTAGCCTCACAGGTTCTGTCCCATACTGTAGCCGCAGCGGTAAAAACATGTGTCAAAAACGGACAAATCCATGCGGATGGAATTCATACTGCTAATTTTTTGGAAGATATGAATCATTTATTTGATTCTTTAAATAGTAAACGGGTTTATTCAAAAAATCCTTACGGTTGTGCTTTGTCAGACAAAAATACCATAACATTCCAAACTTTTAAAAAAGGCTTAGATATTTTTCAAAATTAAAAAACTCGAAGGCAGAAAGGCCGTCTTGTTTTGATGGTATGATTCAAACCATCAATGCAATACATGCCTTATTTGAATCGGAGAAATCCAAAAAAAAACGGGTTTTCTTTAACTGACAGATTAAATCAGGACTTCCTGGAAAATTTATTTTCGACTATTAGGCAACATGCTGGATGGAATATAAATCCCAGTGTAGATATGTTTCGAAAATGCTATTCGATCCAATTTGTAACGAGTTTTCTAAAAGCTCGCTAGGCAAATTGTGAAAACCATAATGACGAGCAACTAAAAATTGAATTACAAAAAAAAATCACACAAAATTTCATCAGGCTTAATTTACAATTTTTAATTAACATCTTTTATATCTTAACAAATTCAGAATTCAAAATTCAAATTTAAAACTCAAAATACAATTTTATTCATGCCATAATGTACATAACAATGCCGATTGCAAATTTTAATTTCTTAACCCAAAATTCGACAGCATTCACTGTTCTCCACTACTGGGTGGTTCTTTTACTCACTGGTAACACTGATGATGGCACCGGCCGAAAGCGCTCTGTTACGCTAATTTAGAGGTCCTTTTGAATTAAAATTTTATGTATGGAATACAAAGTGTTTCATTTAGTATATTTCGTACATGCACACAGCTTTCACTCTCAACTTATTAAATTTAAGGGCGCATTCCTAAAGTAATTTCATGAAAGAAAGTTCATCTAAACATGGGGTGTTAAAAAAACGGTTTTTTATAAATATTATTAATATTTTTAAAAGGATTTTTTTGAAATTTGGCAGGTCTATTTTTGGTGATAAAAGTCTATTTTAGCCATAACTAGAATAAAATTATTAAATTTATTATGCCCCGGGGGGCATCTTTCCAATTATTTTTGTTCGAGAAATGTACGCCACTAACTTTTTTGTAATTTTTATTAAATGAAGCAACTAAAAATACAACTTTTTTGCTGCTATAATTTTGTTCCTATCTGACCTCGCTTTTGAGAAAAAAAATAAATACCTTTTTATTATATGTTCCTGGCTCTTGCAATAAGCAAGTTGTTTTTATTTTTTTTCTTTCAAATTCCACAAAATATTTTAAGAAAATTTGCGCTTGTCTTAAATTAGTGTCCAAAAAAAGGCTAAACATATCTGAGTAATAGGTCAGGGCGTAGATATTAATATCAAAATTTAACACCCAGTATCTAAAAAACAATGCATTTCCAGACCCATGTTTATACGGACTTTTTTCATGAAATAAGTTCACCATTACGCACTTAACTAAAAAATAATCATTCTGTGTAGAAATTTATTACACCAGAAGAAGAACTTTCTTCGTTGTTTTGCAAAAGTATGAATATCACAAAGTTTCGGAAAACAACAAATATTTTTTTGCTGTAATAAATTCCTACACAAAATGGTGTAGTGATTATAAGACATCAATAAAAATGTAACCAAGGCAACTAAATGTTGAGTTGCCTCGTCGTTTAAAAATTTTTAGTCATTTAATAAATTAATTGGCCAAAATAAAAAAAAAACAAGTGTATCTCGAAAAACATGACAGATGTCAAAAATCTGACAAACTTGTTTTTTCTAATTAACTAGGCAATTAAACTGATGCATAAAACAAAAAGTTCGATTCACCCATAAAAATTCTCGGTCCGATTGAATTTTCCAATTTTTTGCAGTGTCTTATTCCAACCCCTCTATAATACAGTTTCTACCAAAATATAAAGTATCTTTTTCTCAATAAAATTGTCTACAACATAATTCAAACCGCATCTCGATATCTTTTTTAGTTCAAAACTTATGACGTAATAAAT
Organism: Pissodes strobi; assembly: GCA_016904865.1. Classification (NCBI taxonomy): domain Eukaryota; kingdom Metazoa; phylum Arthropoda; class Insecta; order Coleoptera; family Curculionidae; genus Pissodes; species Pissodes strobi. Next base: position 6,854 of record MU186896.1, read on the forward strand.
GTTTGAAAAAAATACAATATCCTTATTATTATGTCCCGTAGTTTAGTAAAAAATTGTTTAAAAACAAGTTTTTATTTATATGATTTAAAAACAAAAAAAAATGGAACTAAATTAAATAATACCAGACCTGGAAATTGATCTTGACAAAAATAATTCTAACAATATTTTTTATGTATTTCATAAAATAAATTAACACAGCTAAATCCCAGGACAAACTCTTTTATTATATTAATTGTAAAATGTAATAAATTGATGGGTGTGTGAATAATTTATATTTCCATAATTCAGGTAAAAACATTTAATTTTTCCCTTGAAATGCGGTATTATTAAAATTTTTCTTTAGTTAGGATTCAACGAAAGAATAAATGAAGATCTGATAGAGATGTTGACGACGATGAGGCAAAAGTCATACATTTTCGTCTATTTAGTGATTTTTTAATTGAATTATTATACTAGAATTATTAGAATTCAATTTCGTGTCAACCAACTATTACATATTGATGTATATCCTACTTCATACATAAATTGTAAAGATGTATTTGATATTTTCTATCGTTACACTTTCATAATAATTTACTAAATAATCCCATTTTATTTCGCCTAAATTAATTTAATGGGTACCTACCTACTTACAGACGTATTATTATACGTCTTTTAAAAATCGGTTTTGTATTTAAATAATTAATATATCATATGTTCATAATAATTATTACATACGTAAATGAGATATATTTTATTTTCTAATTCAAACGTTTTCCTTATAAAACCATAAACCCAACCATTGTTAGGTTTATGATGAAACGCATTAAATCATAAATATTCCCCAAACTCACATTTGTTTTAAGACAACCGGCAATAATGCATGATTTTACCGTCGAATTGCGCGCCATCTCATACCGAGTAACAAAAGTAAGCGAGCCGAAATCGAGTTTTGGACGCTCGCTTGGGCAAGCTCCAAATACAATACGTTTTTATACCGTTTAACTGAGCGTCTATTCAGAGTAGTTAGGTTTATGCTACTACCTTGTTCATGCACTTTCCGAAAATAATACAGTGGGCTCTGTGTACAAATTTTCAAAATGGGAGCAAGTAAATAAGTACGTTCTAAATTTCGTGCATTATTACTAACCATCTCTTTAAATACATACATGCGTACATATGTATTAGATACATTATTCATATTATATATGCAGTGGCGTAGCTAGAAATGTGGGCGCCGGGGGGCAAGCCTATCCGCTGGCGCCTAAAACAAACCTATATTTTGTGTATACGCAAATTAATCCAAAAATAATACAAGTACGTTCTAAATTTCGTGCATTATTACTAACCATCTCTTTAAATACATACATGCGTACATATGTATTAGATACATTATTCATATTATATGTAAAATATAGACCTTGCTATTACATACATTTACATGTACCTGCCTGGTAATTTGCCGCTCCCAATAATTGGCAGTACCGCTGGTCCCAACAAACGTCAATTATCGAGAGTCCACTGTACTTTCCTTATAGCGCCAACAATGCAAACAATACAAACGATTAGTTTGTGAATTTGCCGCATCTAATGGCTGCGTTAATCGGTAATTAGTGTTAATTTGTTGCATTTTATGAAATCGTAACTATTTATGTGCTTTAAAGTGCGTGAAACTTGTACCTAATATTTCGTTGTATATTAAGGTATACAATTTATATTGTTAGGCGTATTTTTCAATACGTAAAACTATCTATTTCGGACTTAAAGACTTGTTGCTCGGCGGTTTGTGTACGGCACAGATTATAGGTTCTCGTTCGCATTTAGTTATGTTTTCTCTCGTTTTCGTTTTGTAGTAACTGATATTTAGTGTAATTATGCCTCAAAAGTGTTACATTCCTGACTTTAATGGAAACTATAAAAATGTTTCGGTTTTCCAAAGGACGTAAGTTTACAACAAAAACTGCTAAAAGCTATACCTGATATGAATTATGTTCTCTTAGGGAAATTTCAAACAGACTCTCTTGAAGATAGATTTGGTAAATACAGGCAATTGGCATTATTAACAATTTTCTATGTGACAGTTATATGAGACAAAGAAGAGACTTATAATTCAATCTCTGCAGTCTCGCAGTTTTGGCCCTATTAATGTTAATAAGTTCTATGAGCTACCTGATTATGACTCAGATGGAAATTGTTCTCAACAAGACTTTTCCCAAATTAAAACTTTATTATTTCAAAATTTAGTAAATGATGATCACTTTCAGGATATCAAAGATGTATTGCCGTTAATTACATATTTACTTATATAGTTAATTATTCGCTTCAACCCAATTTCTATTCCAGTAACACTATAAGTATGACCTGCAAAAATAAATAAGAAGAATTTTTATACAACCTGTATCAATATATTCAGTTACAGAATCGAAAGCCCATCTCCGATCCGATAATACCGGTAACAAATTTCATAGAAAACTAATGAATAATAAGTTAATTTTAACCGCATCAGGGTCCGATACGGCGTTCAATAAATCTCTTTAATGCCCCTTTTATTATAGATAAATTTCTATGAAACGTAAACACTCTGTGATGTATTTAGGGGGTCAAAGAGATTCGAGAATTTTAAGTGCGAACTGCCACAAAAATTTTAGATCAACAGGATCGTCTCAAATCAACTTAACGAGCGACCCAGCGGACGTAAATCTACCTTAAGTATTATCAAATAAATTTAAATTATTGCCTTAACGCAAACAGTTTTGGTGTTGTTTATGCCGATACCGAAAGAACCGAGTGTCGAGATTTTGTAAATTGTATGTGCTTTTGAAATAAATACGTCACATGCAACAACGTATGATGCATGGGAATAAGAATAAGAAAATATGAGTTAGAAATATCTTTATGGTAGCATTTAATCAATTTCAAGTCTAAATTTACAGCCGAGACGGAGTTTCAATTAGTGTGCAAGTTTTTCGATTCAGATTAAATAGATTCACCCACATCCAGAAGATTGGCGTGCCCAACGTTGATTTTGACACAATCCCTTTGGTAGTATGGCAATCAGGTGTGGCTATCGAGGAAAGCAATCATGGCGCATTAAAAAATGCGAATGGTCATACAATATTTTGACTTTAAAAATGGAAGAATTGAAACTAAATTATTGAATATTACAGGTGCTTCAAATGAAACTTAGAAACCATTTTATTTTAGATGTTTTGTTCACAAACGGTCTGAAAAAATTTTTTTGGAGATAACTGCATTACAAAGTTTGGTGGCATAGTAGAAAAAGTCAAAATAACGATTCTAAGAGATTAAAATCCAAAATTAATAGAAATTTGGTGGGTGCATGCTGCCTTCTGACGTAATTAACAATTATTGCAGTGCACTATAGCTGTGATAAATTAAGAGTTGAACTAGAAAGCATAGTACTAAATTTTTTTAACTATTTTGGTATTTTATACTGTACGAGTTGAATCGCTTAAGGAACATTGTGAAGTTTTTGGCACAGAATATGATTTTTTTATATCACTCAAAGACTAGATGGCAGCTATCGAAAAGGGGGGCCAGTCAGTCTGATGCGAAGAGAATACGCAAGTAATCTCCTCGGAATGGAGGCATACATCTCAAATTCCATCAAGTTACCGTCAAAAGGAAAGCCCTGGTTCGACAGAAGATGCGAAAGAGCTGGAGGTAGGAAACAGCAAGCCTACAAGTACTGGCAGCATAATCAGACCAATAAAAATCGGAATTATTTTGCCGAAGCGAAAAACGAATGCAAACGTGTGATTGACGAAACTAATGACAAGCATAATCAAAGGATTAAGAATAAACTTTTGCAATGCCCCAGTGGCTCCAGGAATTTCTGGTCGGTAGTAAAGACAGTAAGTAATGACTTTACAAAAACGTTTCTCCCACCTTTGACAGACAAACGCGGCATCACGGCGACTACAGCCAAAGGAAAAAGAAAACATGTTCGCCAAAATGTTTTCATCGCACTCTACCTTAGAGGTCCCCCAAGGCAAGGCTCTGCCCACCACAACGTACATGAACACTACCATGGCAGAAATCAAGTTTCATCACCGTGATATTCGTAAAATCCTTAAAGAACTAGATAAGCCATAGGCATCAGGACCGGACGGAATACCTGGCATCGTGTTAAAGAACTGCGCCAACGAACTAACACCCGTTTTTTCCAGGCTATTTTCTCTGTCTTACGGAAAAGGGATTTACCCATCTTCTTGGAAAGTCGCTCAAGTGCAACCTGTTCCCAAAAAGGCAAGAAAACCACGCCCTCAAACTAGCGCCCAATTGCCTTGCTTCCCATAATCTCCAAAGTCATGGAACGTGTAGTCAATCAGCAACTGCTCAAGTACCTTGAGAACAACGGAATAGTCTGCGATAATCAATAGGACTTTCGCAAAGAGAGATCGACAGGAGATAATATTGGCATATGTCACTTATATATGGAGTAGGGCAATTGAGAACTACGGAGAGTCTCGAGCGATTGCGTTGGATATTTCGAAGGCATTCGACAGAGTTTGACATGACGAACTGCTCAATAAACTTCCGTCCTTAGGACTGCCAGCCTCTCTCTGCAGCTGGCTTGCCAGTTTCCTTAATGCCCGTATCGGTTTTATAGATAAAATCGAGTGCTGGAGGACTATTTAAGGAAATGTCAATCTCAAGGGAGGCTTCGACCTGCTTTGAGGCATCCTTAACAGAATTTTGTGGTTATGAAATAATAAGAAAATTAAAATATTGACGTGTGACGTCTGTGTTGTCTTGTTTGTTTAAAGTTAAATTGTAAAAACCAATAAGATAATGGATCTCGAGGAGTTTTTGGAATTTGTTGATTATAATGAGCTAATTGAGGAAGATAATATATTAATGAGAATACCAAAGAGAGATGTACGAGATCAACAAAATCCATTTGAGTTTTTTGGACAAGTAGAATTTAAAGAGAGATATAGGTAGGTTGTCAAAGCATGTGATTAGAGATGAAATATTACCCATATTTATAAATCGTCTTGAAAAAAATACGAATCGGGGATTACCACTCCATTCTACAGTTCAGTTATTTACAGCCATAAGGTTTTATTCAACTGGAAATTTTCAGGCAAGAGTGGTGTGGAACCATTTATAAAACAGTTATAATTGTTACTTTTATTGCTTTTTAGTTTGTATCTGGGGACCTTAGAGGAATTGCACAGGCATCCGTTTCATTGATAGTTAAAAGAAGAGTATCGGAAGCATTGGCAGAGCATCTTGACGACTTTGTTCATTTTCCCGACAATATTTTCGACCAGCATATCAGGACATTTTATGAAATCGCTAACTTTCCCAATGTATCAGCATGCGTAGATGGAACGCACATTTTAATTAAAAAGCCTGGTGGAAACATTGGAGAGATTTTTCGTAACCGAAAAGGGCAGTTTTTACTTAATGTTCAAATAAGTTGTAGGACTTTAAACTTTATATTTCAAGGTGCATTTTTGTGGAAATTTTAACTAAAAAGTGGTTCATTTTATATTCTGCCTGCAGGTTCCATGTGGTGCTAATATGGAAATTATGGAAATCGATGTACGACATCCTGGTTCAACACATGACAATGTTGTTTTTGAAAGAAGTGCTTTGCATGTTCGATTTGAAAATGCTGAAATACAAGGTAGGTAGGCATAACAACTTGTGAAAGTGGTTTATTCAACACTTATTTTTCAATATACTATTTAGAACTCAAAAGGTTTGTCAGTGTTTTCTTCTTTGAAAAAGCAATACCTATCTGAAATGTATACATTGGATTTTAAAATATCCATGTTTTTAAATTAACAAAAATTGTTTATTTTATCAATATTTCTTTCTTTTTAGGTCTCATTTTAGGTGACAATGGATATGCATGCAGAAGTGATCGTTTAGCACCAGTACTAAATCCTGCAACACGATCTGAACAAAATTACAATCGAGCCCACATCAGGACAAGAAACATTACAGAAAAAGTTTTTGGAGCTTGGAAAAGAAGATTTCCATGCTTGAAAAGAGTACTTCTCACAAAACTAAGAAAGTCAATGGCTATTATTTGTGCAACAGCAGTGTTACAACATTTTTAGAATAGCTAATGACTTTCTAGATGATGAGAATTACGATGCAGACCAAGAATGGGTCGACAATATAATAATCGAACAAGATGTACCAGGTGGCTTAGGATATAGAAGAGCATTTATTATTACCCATTTTTAGTTACTTATTATAAATGTATGCCAAAAACTATTTCTATATTATATTATTTATTATAAGCATATGTATTTTAATTTTTGAATAGTAATTCAGTTTTTCTTTTCCAATAAATTTTCTCGGCTTCAGCTGCTTGCCTTCGAATTACGTGGAGCTCTTCTTGTTGTTTATTGACCTCTTTAGCATTTTCAGTTTTAGAGAAGCTTCTTGCTCTATTAAGGAGGCCCTTTGACCAATCGCAGATGGTGACAAACAAGAGTTTTTTCTCTTTCTTTTTTGTCCCACTTGATTAAAAAGATTTTTAGAGCAGGGCTTTTCCTGATTCAAAGCATCTACAACAAAAAATGTATGTATTTTTAAATCAATAGCTAATAACATGATGAACAAAATTTAAAAACTTGCCCTCGGATCTGTGACAACTTGGTGCAGAATCTCTTAAAATTTCTAGTTCTTCTGATTGGTCAACTTCAACAATAACAGAATTACTTAAAAGATTTGTCTCCCCTACTTTTTCTTCTTGACGATTCTGGCTATCTACAAATTCAATATACTTAATTATAATTTTTATTGGAGGGAAAAAATATTTACTTTTTAATATCATCAAACCAGTAATATACCAAGGGTTTTCTAGTGTATAATCAATTGTTGGCACTATTTGTCGAACCATTTTATTAAGCGGGTCATTGTGGTCATCTGATGGTGGTGCGCCGCCAGTTTGTATGATCTGTTTTTTTGCTTCAGAATCATTCTTCTTAGTTCTGAAAACGTATAAAAAGAAAATTGTAAACAAATATTATTTTTAAAATACTATTAAAATACAACAGTATTTTTTTTGGTTTCGTGTAACAATACTTATTATTACCTTTGTTTAAGGTTGTCCCACAGCTTTTTCAGTTGCTTCTCGGACCTGTTGGTTACATCATTTGAATTGTATTATTCTGCTATTGGCTTCCATGCAGCAGTTTTTTTCACCAAATTTTCAGTTCAGTTTTTTTTAATTTTCGATGATGTATTTTTTACCTTTTCCACAAGGCATATAAGTAAAACTTTTTCCCTCTCCGAATATATTTTCCGGTCACTGTCATCTAAAAAGTGAGAGATCATTTGTTTATGTACAATAAATATTATAACTTTATTTTTACTTTTATTCATGCTGTCGAATATCGAATACCAAACTCAAACTCCAAAAAACGCTTTGCCACCAACACTCAATATCTGATCTAACGCACAGAAAAATATATTAACATCACGAAGCCTTCGAAAATTTCATACGTATGATCCCGGTCCGATTTGAGTTTGACAAATAAATGTTGGGTTATAACAATATCCTTTCTTCTTTTTTACTAATTTGACAATGTTGCCAAATAAGACGAATCCTCAGGGGAAATCTTATGTAAGGATATGCCAATGAGCCATTATAAAATAGAAGTTGAGGAACACTTGAGATTTTCCTCGGGTAAGGAGGCCTTAAGGAATTTTTCAAGGCACTAATATAAATACGGCCATAAGTGTGCGTAAACTTTTTGCGGAACTGGCGTAACACTGAAAGGAAATCCGTACATTTGATTGGTTTAAAATTAGCCATGTCGCCAAATTTCTATTTACCCTTGAAATACGCAAAGAATTAACTTGGGCTCAACTTTTTGCGGATTTTATCATCTGCCAATAATGTCATCCGTCATTTAATGCCTCCCCGCCCGCCCTCCAACCGGTGATTTTCACAAATGTTTTGCATTGACCTAAAGATTACCTAGTATTAAGCATTATAAGGTCAACGATGTTTTAGGTGATTTGCAAGCGAATAGCTGGAACTATTGACTCCCTAGTAAAGCTTTGTTTAGCAATTTTTGGTCCTACCATTGTTAATAATTCATTGAACGTTTCTCTGGACATTCGGAGAAAGTTAAAATAATTTTCTTCATCATTTCCATACATTTCATTATTAAATTATTGCTCGCACCCTGTAGCAGTCTTTGATTATGTATAAATATGTCTCTAACCTAGAATCTTCGCGTACTTTTCTCAGTTATCTTAATTTTAAGATAAATAGTATATAAATGTAATAGCTTCCTACGATTTTCCTCAGTTTTGTAGGTAAGTGAACCCCTTGTTCTTGAAATAAGTTCCCTTATACCTAATAAAAGGGACTTACTGTTTACTTCACTCATTATGTCTTTTTTCTTGTCTTTTGCTTTTTCGTTTTTCCAAATAAACCAAAAAAAAATAACTTTGGGTCAATGAACCGTTGAACGTCATACAACATAGGTCAATGGTCAAGGTCAAGTCATCGATGCATGTATCGTCGTCGCCAAAAAAAACGTAAACTAGGCTCTTCCGTTCTTCCGCTTTTTTTCACCACAAGAATCGACACAACGAACCGATCTTTGCACGTTGTAGTTGATGGATACATCTCAGACACATTAACCATTAATACGGGCGTGCCTCAGGGCGCAAACTTTCACCAACCTTGTTCCTCCTCTATATTAATGACCAGCTGACCGAAACGAATAGTTCTGTTTACAGTTTCGCAGATGACAGTACCCTTGTCTCCCACTTTAGATCAGAAAAACCTTTACCAGCGACTGAGAGCTATCACCGCAGATAGGAGTAGATTACAGCAATCATGACCTGGAGAAGGCTCAGAAAATTTAAACTTAAGGCGACAACAATTTGGTCCAGTTCTATGCAGCAAAGACCCAAGCATCCACGTTTACCAAGAGGGCCAATACAGCGGGCCCTGACATCATTATATCAGGACTGACCATTCCTTCATCCTCGTCAGTCGGACTGCTGGGTGTCTCGGTCAACAGCAATATGTCCTGGCATGATCACGTTGCTAACATCGCAAAATCAGCCTCCCAGAAGCTTGGTGCGCTATTTCGCAACAAAAACTCTATACCCCGCAGCAGTTGCTCTTGCTCTACAAAGCGCAAATAAGACCGAGCTTAGAATATTGCTCACACATTTGGCGCGCTGCACCAAGGCACACCCTAAAGCTGCTGGATTCCATTCAGAAGAGAGCTGTGCGTCTCGTCGACGACCCGGAGTCGACCCAGAATCTGGATAGTCTGGAACACCGCAGACATGTGGCCGATATGTCCCTGTTTTACAGATTACTTTTACTCATCCCGCCTCTGGCAACGCCCGTCAGACAGTCACGACAGACGTCAAGAGCGCACCAGTTCGTCGTACAACTGGAAACACCTCGAATATCGCTTTACCAGAACTCCTTTGTCTGGCACACTGCATCACTGTGGAACTAACTCCCAGGATATCTGTTTCCCCTTAATTACAACCTACATCTATTCAAGAACCGTGTCAATTAACATCTTCGCACACACACCGCTCGTCGAGCGCAATAGGATCACACTTTAGTGTGGGTGCCACTGCCATAAAAAAAATTAGCAATTGTTGATTTTTGGCAATGTAGTGTCAATGTCATGTAATTTTTGATTTATTCAAAAGTTCCATCGAAACGCAATTTATTTTGCTTTAATACAGCTAAAAATGAAAAAGTGTTTTGTGTGTGGTTCGGAAGATTTCGTTATTGATTTTAATAATGAATCCACGGGAAAGTCAAACCTTTTAAAAAATTTTCAAGACAAACGATTTTCCAGGAAATTCTCGCATCATTGACAGACCCAGTAGAGCTTCTCGTCGAAAAGAAAATTGACTGTGTTCAGGAGATCACTGACCTCATTTATGCGATCAAGCATCGTATAAGCGTCAATGATGCTAGATATCGCATGTTCCAAAAAACGGAAGGAAGAACGAAGAAACAGAAAGAGCGATTTATCAAGAGGTATAAAGGCATCGACTCCAATGTGATTTCGTCATGCTGGATCTTACTTAAACAGAAAATTTTGCGCACAATCTATGTGGCTTCATGCAACTGATGCATGCTGCGTCAAACTAACTCCTAAAGATTGCGGTTAGTTTTTTAACAGCTATTTGAAGCCAACATGGTTTGTAGGGGACCCAACACCCTTACAAGTTGAGGATATACTCAGCGAATCAAAACAAAAAGAAAACGATGAAGAATTAGAATTAGATTTTGATATAGGCACTTCTGACGAATCAGAATCAGAATAAGTTTCATATATAAAAACGTTTCAATAAGTATTGCATTGTATATATTATCGCTGATAAATAAATTTGGGAGTGGAAAAAACTTGATATCATTGTTAATATTTAATCTGACCTAAATCCATTATTTGATCTCTAGAGCGTGCTTACACGATCGGAAAAATCTACTTTCTTGCATACCTGTCTGTCGCATGGAGTGATGCGCGCAGCGCTTCTCTGTCAGTCTCCACGCTCGCGCTCTAAACCTATCATCTAAAATCCAGGCAGCATGCAACCATGGATGTGACAAACTTCTGCTAGGGCAACCTAATACTGTTGGGCAAGGAATAAAATAACATTTCATTTCATAAAAAAAAATCGATTAAATAATTGATGAGGGTGTATTAATAAAGCTTGCTCACCTGTTTATACCTGGCAACTTCATAGTTGTGCTAAGAGGAAAGTAAGCAATCTAATTTCAATAACCTTTGTCAACGTCAAATAACAGATGAGGGTATATATATTTCTAATATCGGAACTTAGACTATCTTGAGCCATCACCTTTGGTCAGTGGTGGGATTGACGCATTACATCCTATAACTAGGCCTGACGGCTTACGCGTCACGTCATTCAAAGTGGTCTTAACTTATTTACAGACGTATATTGAAATGTGCAATTTCTTTTAAAATTTCACAGTTAAGTAGACATTTTAGATGCAAAAATCTCGAAAAAATATAACAAAAACTTGTGTTTTGTAAATTTAACTTTTTTTCATATGTAGTTTGAAACGTAATTGGCCTAATACAATACCTCCTACAAGCTGATATTACTTTAAGCACGACTATTATGACTGATAGTGTGTATTACTCATCTCAACCAATCAAAAATTAAATTGCAGTTTACTTACCTTTTTCTGCATACATAAATATTTAATAATTTAAAGGCTTCTGGTTAAAACATGGCTGCGAGTCATGAACTCAGCCTTTAGACGTGCCTCATTCGATTTTTGTTAAAGGAAAACGAAATTTCAAAGCAAGAACCTTTGAATATCCAATTTATCAAAACAGAATCTATTTTGATAAACTGAAACTAGATACCACCAATATATGTAATAGATAGGTGGTAAAATGTCACCATAGGTATAAAGGTGTCATAATAGGTAATAGTAATGTCAAATTTGGTAGTGTGTTTTCTCCGAGGTTTTCTCCATCCAAAGAACCTTGTAATATTCAAATATTTATGATAAAACATGAAAGCTTTATACAGGTTACTTTTTATGTTAGATTTGGTATATTACACGGTATATTATTGGAGTCTAATATTTATTTAGTAAGTCTCCAGTTTCCTTTTTTGTCTTTTTACCCAAAAGATTATGATTGGTTTAGAACAATAATTATTAAAAAAGAAGTGTGTTTGAAATGCTGCAAAGAAAAATTTTTAAAACATCAACTTTTAGGTGATTTTTACAATTTTCAAAAGAAGTCAAAAGGCTGTTTTGATTTAGATAGTTTAACAATAGCTCTCAAAGGAAAGACTTTATTGTACATATCTAAAAATGTGTCTTCGAACTCATTAATCAGTTTTTTTAAATATAATATAGGCAGTTGAAACTACGTCCACTACGTGTTCACGAGGATATAAAAGTCCCCCACGACTTAAGAAATTAATTAAATTGTAAGAATCTTCTACAACACAAGGTTCATTTAAAGTTTAATTTTCTTTGCAAAATTCACAACTCATTAAGAAAACCTTTCAGAGCCTCTATAATAAAAGGATTAAATATTTTAAGAGCTAATTTAACATTTTGCCTTTCTACAGGGTGCTACAAATTCGAGTGCATGTATGGGGATCTCGGGAACCGTAAGAGATATGAGATCGGTTAAATTACGGCAAAGTTGCGCAATTTGAGGTGCAACAAGATGCCGTTTTGAAATTTGAAAAATTCTGAACACTTCCGGAGATATCCGAAAAAAAACGAAACTTTCGAAAACCGTTTTTATTTTTCCCTGACGGTATTTGAAAAATATTTTAAAACAAATAACACTTTTTCATTGCCACTTTTTCCCCTCTACAAGAAGGCATTGTTAATTTTAAAATCCTACGTTTCATCTTCTAGCAACCATCATCAACTTAATTTTTTTAAATACAGTCCTGGAATTTTTTTCTTATTTTTCATTGCCTATTAGCCTCCCTAAAGCAACGATGTATCGCAAATATAAGAAAAATTCATAATTTTATGAAAAAGTGTATAAATTGCCCATCTCTGTCCAATACATTTTATTTATAAATCCGTCTTTATTCAACGCATTGGAACGATTAAATTGGAAACATAAATACTTTTATGATGAAATGAAAGTATGAGTAAATTTGAGCTAGATATACAATAATATCAAATTTTTTAATTGAGTTTGTGATATATTGGTCCAGAAAGAAAAAAAAGGTTTTCTTTGGCCAACGTTTTGAAAAATGTACCCACAAAGCCCTAGATTTTCCGAAACGTTGGCCAAGGGAATCCTAGTTTCTCTTGTTTCTTAACCCGCACCCATAAAAAGCCAATTTAAAAATTATTAGAGAGTTGGAAGGAATACCTAAGAATAGGAAAAAGGTAGGAAATTAGCTTTTAATTAAAATCTAAATTCCACAAATAATGTTAAAGAACTAAGTAAATAAAATTTTAATAACAACACTAAATTTAACTCACAAGCAAAACGCTAAAGTATAACTTCAGTATTTTGCGAAATAGAAATTCAACTTTAACACAAAAATAGCAAAAACATACAACAAATAGGTTATTTATTTATGTATTTATTTGTTGTATGTTTTTGCTATTTTTATGTTTATTTCCATTTCACAAAAACACTGAAGTTATACTTTAGCGTTTTGCTTATGAGTTAAATTTAGTTTTGTTATTAAAATTTTATTTACCCAGTTCTTCAACATTTGTGAGATTTTGGATTGTAAATAAAACCTGATTTCCTACCTTTTTCCTATTCTTAGGTATTCCTTGCAACTCTAATAATTTTTACATTTGCTTTTTATGGGTTTGGGTTAAGAAACGAGAGAAACTAAGAATCCCTTGGCCAACGTTTCGGAAAATCATGGGCTTTGGGAATACATTTTTCGAAATGTTGGCCAAAGAAAACCTATTTTTTTCTTTCTGGAATCATACCGTCAAAAACCAAATTCAAAAATAGCCCAAGTTTACCCATACTTTCATTTCAACATAAAAGTATAAAAGTTTCCAATTTAATTGTTTTTCAATGCGTTGAATAAGGACGGACTTATAAATAAAATAGTGTGTAAGACAGAGATGGGCGACTCATACATTTTAGGGAGAATATTTCATAAAATTTTCATATGTTTGCGATACGTCATTGCCTTACGGAGGTTAAAAGGCAACGAAAAACAAAAAAAAAATATCCAGAACCGTATTTAAAAAAATAAGTTGATGATGGTTGCTAGAAGACGAAAGGCTGGATTTTAAATTTAACAATGCCTCCTTGTAGAGGGGAAAAAGTGGCAATGAAAAAGTGTTATTTATTTTAAAGTATTATTTCAAATAACGTCAAAAAAAAAAAACGATTTTGGAAAATTTCAGATTTTTCCGGATATCTCCGGAAGTGTTCAGAATTTTTCAAATTTCAAAACAACATCTTGTTGCACATCAAATTGCGCAACTTTGCCTTAATTTAACCGACCTCGTATCTCTTACGGTTCCCAAGATCCCCATGCATGCACTCGAATTTGTAGCACCCTGTATAGATGACGGAAAAAAAGCCTTTCAACTAAGAGAATACCCATGTTTTAATATTTTGTCTCGTTTTAGTTCATGAAGTTTTTTGACCGCTGAGGGCATATAGCAAACATTGCATTACAGCCTTTCTGAGGCATAATTACACTAAATATCACTTATCCTAAAATTGGCTAACAGGAACAAATTTTATAAACTTGCTGTACACAATGAACCGGCCGGTAATTTTTATTACACGAAAGCAACAGGTCTTAAGTCCAAACATTTTGGAAAGCTAAAGACATGAACTTTAGGTCTTTTCATCTAGTTTCCACCGCAGCCTGATGCACAGCATCTGCACGGCATTGTTCACATAAATTTAAACACACTAAAGTACTGATATTATAAAGAAATAAACAGAAAATTAATGGAAAATCGAAAAACAATTAAGAAACCTGTCGAACGTTGAAAGTATGCTGGCAAACTGGCACGTGACAGGAGGCAGCGTTGCCAGATTTTTAAGAACCGTCTCGTCATCCTCGAACTGCAGCCCAAATATTAAATCGTTTGCGTTAGTAGTTGCGCAATGGTAAAAAATAAATATCGTTACGAATTTGCATAATTGCCCGATCTGGCCATGAGGATTTGGCTCATCTGGGTTGGTAGAGTAGTTTCGTACATTATTTGGGATGTAAACTATTTAACGTATATTTACTTGAACTTTAATTTTTACAGCATTTGTTGAATGACATTTGAAATTATGTTTTTAAATGGAACTAACTAAATATTTATACAAAATAATTAGGTTATTGCTAAGCAACGTTTATTTCCTAAAAGGTTTTGATTCCGTTATGTGCTTCACTTTCCGGTTTTTATATATTTACTTTTCAGATTTGAAATATTTTTTTATATTTAATATATTATAATATACCAAAGCAAACTTTTACATTAAGTATCTAATATATTGTTAATTGTAATCCAAGACAAATATTTTACGTCTCTTTGAAAAATAATTTGTGGCAAACTACAGTGAGAAGTAGCTCAAATTGTGATAAAGCGCCCCATCTGGCAGCACTGGATACAGAATATATCGAAGATGGCGGATGGAAATTGACATTCATGACAGTGGCCCAGGCGCGATAAAATATTCGATATTTTTACTGGGCTCCTCTTGACTCCGCTGTATGATTTTCTTATGGCAAAAAAGTATTGACCGCTTAGGATGACGTCACTGCTAATTTTAATATTAGCTAGTTGGCCTAGTTATAGGAGGTGATGATTGACGTCTTTCAGAAACTCTGGTTGACAGCTTTGCCAACTGATCAAAATAATCTTGATCCATTAGGAGAGGTGAGAAGCTTGTTCTTGATCTGCTCCTTATCCTCTTACACTGGTTTCTAGTCGTGATGAATATATTTCGATTTTCGGCCGTCAGATCTTGGCACCATTTGCAGTAGGCTGCATTTTTAGCATTCACCGCTCTTGAGCAGTTTTTCCCAAACCATGGTTTACTGTTTGAGATAAGTTTCAGCTTGAATGATCTCATCAGCAGATTCATATTTCCAAGGAAAAGAAAAATAAAACTCGCGAAGATTACGCCACTTTGTAGATTTGTAGCGCTAAACCTTTAGGGGTACCTGGTGGCTCCTGTATTGTCATGAGGATATTTTTGATTCAGTTCAAACTGCAATCGCCTCGTATATCTTGGGAGTATCTAAAAACCAGTCCAAATTTATTTTCCATATGTAACTAAACGAGTGTTTTAAAATTATTGATATTTTAACCTAGACACACTTGCATGTCAAAACACCTGCCTGTTTTTTTTTTTTAAAGAGAAGTATCTTGAGTCAGTTTAAACATAGTCGAAAACATACACCGGTCGGCTTAGTGAAAGTTAAGCAAATATTATTCCAAGAATCGGTTTCCTGTATCATACGAAACGTAATGTTATTCCAGAGCCTCAGGAGTTTATTTTTTTAGGGTAACCCTGACCTGGAGTAAGAGGAAACGTGCTGCGATAGAGGCGGTAAATAAAATAAAGTCGATATACATAAATTAATAATACATAGGTATCCTGTATTGTAAGAAATGTGTGCGAAAGTGCCACTATCATCCACGTTACTGTTTAAAAAATTGTACACTACAATATCTGTAAACTCTGAGTGAAATCAAGCCAAACAAGTCTGCCAATAAGATGCTCAAGTACCTACCTAAATTAAGCTACAGCTAACGATAAATAAAACACAATGCAACTATTCAAAGACGTTATTATAAAACAGTGAGCAGGACGTATAAACAATTTAAAAAATACTTCAGCCGAAAGCACATGCGTACTCTAGTAATCGAGTACAGTGTAAATTTTGTTGTCAATAGACATTGTTTATGTCTTCTTTATCATCTCTTCTCACCTCACATAGATGGATCCTAATCTGAGCGACACTACCTGCAATCCAACCAAGGCATAGCGTCACGATATACAGATAGTGTTAATATTTCCCACATTCTTTTCAACACGAAGAACCACTACGATATTAAAAAAACGCATATCTTTTTTACAACTGATCCCGCATTCTTATCTTTATGTTCTTTTATCCACAAATTGCGTACCATACCCTTAAGCTGGATTTATAGATCAACATAACATAAGCATAGCATAGCATAAGCACACTACAAGAAATGGTCGGTTTATAAATAGGCTTATGTTATGTTGCGCCTGAGCCCTAAATCGCAAATACTAACCTTTCCAATTTCAGAATGTTGTTTTAAATCTTTTAAAGAAGAAGTATATTATAGAGTCTTATGTATATTAATTTATAAATCCTTACTATTCTCAAAAAGAACAAGCATTCAAAAAGCCAAAACACCAAACTTTACTGAACATTCCATATGTCATTCTCTCAAAAAGCAAATACAATTAAAATTCTGTGTTTTCATTGGTCGAATATAAGCACATAGCATAAGAAGTTGAAAATGGGTCAACTTCTTATGGCAAGCTTATGTTGTGTCTTATGTTATGTCGATCTATAAATTGCCTAACTTAATTATGAATGTCTAACTTCTTATGCTTATGCTATCTATAAATCCAGCTTTAAACTGACGTCAAAATCCATCTACAATATTTAGCTATCTAAAAGAAATTAAATTCAACATCTACATGCTAACGTAATAATTGAGAAAACAGCATGATTATCTTTAACACGCCGAATTAACGTTCTCGACCGCAAATATCAATATTTTCCGAATCGATTATTTTTTTAGGATCAGTTTTAACAAGGCCTAGCGGGGGGCCCGCCTAAGCATATTTATATTGAGTACGATACAATGCCCTAATGCTCAAAATATTAGGATTTATACAAATAAATAGATGGTTAACCTCTAAAAATTTTGTTTGTTTTCTGTAAAAACAAGTGCGGAGCCTTAAGGTATGGCGGAAATGAATGGCTTAGCTCTCACGACATCGGTATCGTAAAAATAAATAATTTACCGTGTACGTCGATATACAGGGACTAGGTTAACAACGAATTGAGTGTATATTTTAATCTGTATTTGTTTATGAATATGCCATTTTCTAAACTATTTTTTTAATATGACTGCGCGGAATGTACTTAGTTATGGAAAGGAACTGTTTTTCTCTCTAAAAGGAAAAGCGGATACTTTCCTTATGAGCGCTTTAAAATAATAAACGTTAGCAAATCAACGTTATATTACCTAGGTATCGTTTTGCTTCGAACAACAATAAATACATAAAAAAGCGAAAAATATGAATAATATTGAAAAACCCTCGAAAAAAACTAAACGTCTGTAATTACAATAGTATAGGATGTGATGGGAAAGAAAGCTTGCATTTTTTTTGTCAAATATTAACCTCGTGGAACTTTCGGGGAAGAAGTTCCCTTTCGTAATGCGTGTTTTGAATTATATAGTATTTTTGAAATATTTTACTAATTAAGTGAAAATTAAAATTTTGTTTTAAAATTTGTAAGTAAAAATGAATTACCATGTACAAGTTACTATCACATTTATTTCAGTTAAAGAAGTGGTAGGGGTTCTGATAAATCTTTATGACATGATACCAAGAAAAATAAATGAACATGAAATATGACAAATATGTATAAAAGTTAAGGTTTTTATAACGGAGTATTATAGTGACTATTTGCCATGTGTAAGTTACATATACACTGTGGACAAAATTAACTTCTTTAATACTTAATATCCTTTTTATTTTCAAAGGCCTTTTTATCATTTTTAGAAATGTTATGGCCTAAAGTGTTGGGTTAGTTTGCAAAGAGGGTCTACTTCAATGGCGTACAGAAAAGGTGTTATTTTTCAAAACCAATATATTCCAGGTCGTTGCAAAAATTGGCCAAATGAAATAAAGATGTAAAAATGGGCAAAAAAGATTTGAAAAGGTTCGGAATATTGACCATTAAAAAAACCAGGTCAATACAAACAAAATTAAAATTGATACTTCAATTTTGGTAAAACCATGTCTTGTGGGCCAAGTTAAATTGGATCTTTTTAAATGCTTAATGACTTATTATATTCAAATAATTTTTTACTAATTTTTGATATGCTATGGCATGGCCTATGATGAATATTTAAAAATAACTTTGTAAAGAGGGTCTACATCAGTGGCGTACATTAAAATTTAAATTTAAAAAATATAAAAATAAATTCCAAATTTCTGTACGCCACTGAAGTAGACCCGCTCTGCAAAGTTCTTTTTGATTCTAATATCTTACGCCATAACATATCCAAAAATCATAAAAAATTCTTTAAAAATAAAAAGTCATTAAGCCTTAAAAAAGGATCCAATTTAATTCGGCCCACAAGACAGGATTTTATCAAAACTAAAGTATAAATTTTAATTTTGTTTCTATTGACCTGGTTTTTTAATGGTCAACACTCTGAACCGTTTCAAACCTTTTTTGCTGATTTTTACATCTTTATTTCATTTGGCCGATTTTTGCAAAGACCTGAAATACATTGGTTTTGAAAAATACCCCCTTTTCTGTATGCCACTGAAGTAGACCCTGTTTGCAAAGTTTTTTTTAATCTTAATACCTTAGGTCAAAACAAATACAAAAATGATAAAAAAATCCTTTGAAAATAAAAAGGTTATTAAGCACTAAAAATGGTTCCAATTTAATTTTAGTGTAAATATAAAGTATAGGATCGGATCCGTTAACCCTTTCGGCCAGGACTTTTTTTTGCTTAGGAAAAATATAATTTTAGTCCCCTTTAAGAACAATTTTTGAAAGCAACCACATTTTTTTTTAGTGATGAGTTTTTGAGTTATAAGTTGTCTACAATTGAATACAGAGTGATTAATCGGTAAAAATGAATAATAAGAGGAAAAAAATTTAAAATATATATTAATAATTTATTTTACTTGATAGCTTAAAAAACAGGTTTTTTCTTTATTCAAACACAAATGCACATTGCTTTTCGTACAAAAGACACGACTTTGTCTTTTACATTCAGGACTGTTGCATCTAGATGCAAAAGACTTGGAATCAAAGCTTTGAAAATGCCCTGTTTGATCGAAACGGACATTAATTGTTGACCTTACTTCAGTGAATGATCTGGAACATGCTGAACTTGATGGAATAGGATTTGAAGATGCATACAATGTATAAGCTATATCAATTGCATGGATAAGAATGCGTTAGGCCCATTTTCTTGGTCTTATAAATATACGGTACAATGTAATCATAATATCGAGCTTGTCTACGCCACTCATGCAATTATTATAGTCTCTTATCAATTCTGGTCGATTAACCCCATTATTTTCTTTCAGTGATTTGTCCTACCGTTTTGTAATTCGATGCCACTACAACGCTTTTTTGTGAAACCACTTCGTCGTGATTAAGCTAGCTTTACCCCATTTTCTTTCATTATTTTATCAGATGAAATGGTAGACTCCTGAATCTATTTGTTCTAGCTGTACAAGTCGCAGGATGGCAGTAAGTAAGTACAAAAACGTCTCTCCCACGTTTAACGGACGAATGCGGCATCACGGCGACTACAGCTAAGGAAAAAGCAGACATGCTTGCCGAACTGTTTTCATCGCACTCTACCTTAAATGTCCCCCAAGCCAAGGATCTCCCAACCATATCCGACAGCAACACTACCATGGCCCACTTCCATCACCATGATATTCGTAAAGTGATCAAAAACTAGATTCGTAAACGGCATCAGAACCGGACGACATTCCTGCCATCATTTACCCATCTTCTCGGAAAGCCGTTATAGTGCAACCTGCTCCAAAGAAGGAAAGAAAACCATATTCTCAAACTATCGCCTAATTGCCTTGCCTCCAATAATCTCCAAAGTGATAAAACGTGTACCCAATCAGCAACTATTTAAGTACGGCTAGACCAACAGAATAATTAGAGGTAACCAAGAGGCTTTCGCAAAGAGAGATTTACAGGAGATATATTGGCATATGTCACTCATATATGGAGCAGGGCAATTGAGAACCTCGGAGAATCTCGAGCGATTGTGTTGGATATTTCGAAGCATTCGACAGAGTTTGGCATGAAAGATTGCTCAACAATGTGCTAGCGTTTCTCTGCAGCTAACTTGCCAGTTTCCTTAAGAACCGATACCTTTGCATATTGAAGTTAATGTCAATATCTCAGACACATTCACCATTGTTCTTCATCTTATTAACGAACTCCGAGGCCATGCATCAAAACCAAACAAACATACAATTGATGTAAATACTTTTAACGTATATTATTGTTCTGTGGCTAAGAAAATAACAAGTAGCCTTAAACCCCAGACTGACCCTTTATCTTATACTGGGAATCTTTCTATTCAGGACCCATTTTTCCTCTCACATACTGATCCAGATGAGATCAAGAAACTTTTACGTGAAGTTAAAAATAAGAAAACTGCTGGGATTGATGGGCTATCGATCAGAATTTTAGAGAGTTTACCAAACCAGTCACTCTCCCCCCTGGCATACGCCATAAATATTTCTTTTGAAACTGTAACTCTCGGACTCTCCCGAATAGTCTCAAGATTTCTGTGATAACACCATTATTTAAATAAAGGGGGTGAATTGAATGATCCAGCCAACTATAGACCCATATCTCTGTTACCATGTCTCTCCAAAATTATTGAGATATTAGTTAAAAAGAGAATGATGTTTTTTTTAGGAAATAACACGATTTTAAATAGGTGTCAGTTTGGTTTTCGGGAAGGTTCAGGCACGGGCGATGCGATATTTGCCCTCCTGGAGGAGCTTTTCTTGAGCCTGAATGTCGGATATTTTGTCGCCGCGGCGTTTTGTGACTTCTCTAAAGCATTTGATTGCGTTAATCATGAAGTACTGTTCGGCAAACTCTTTAACTATGGTTTCAGGGGCCTTGCCCTAAAATGGTTTAGATCCTTCTTATCAAATAGGAAACAGATCGTTAAATCCTTAGGAGCTGTGTCCGATGTATGCTCAATTGAACATGGAGTTCCACAGGGTTCTGTACTCGGCCCTATTTTGTTCCTATTGTACATCAATATTCTCTGAATATTAGAGGACATTTTACAGTCTTTGCCGACGATACAACAATCTTATGGTCGGATTGTGATCAGCAATCACTGATGAAAAGTATGTCTGAAGACTTAGTGAAGGTTAAACAATGGTGCGACGCTAACCTCCTATCCTTAAATGTTGATAAGACTAAATTATTGAGCTTTAAATTCACTTGTATCGACCAAATAATAATAAGCGATAAAGATTTAGAAATTAGTAGCTGTAATAGGTTAGGTTCCTTGGAGTGGTCATTGACGATAAATTGAAGTTCCACGAACACATTTCAATCTTGAGACAGAAAGTAGCTAGTAGGTGTTACACTGTCAGGGTTGTGGCAAAGGAGCTGGGTTTGGAGGCTGCCAGAAATGTTTATTATTCCCTGGTAGAGAGTCATCTGAGGTATGGAATTGCATTCTGGGGCTCCTGCAGGCGGTATCTTTTTAACTCTGTTTTTGTCATTCAAAAAAGAGCTATTAGGTATGTTGGTCTCATAGGCCCAATAGAAACATGTAGGCCTTTATTAAGGGACTTGAAAATATTGACATGGTGCTGTCTATTTATAGTGGAAACTTGCTATCTAATATACAAAAAAATTACGATGTATCTGGGCAATTTTGGCTCTGAAAGACACCATAATACCCGACAAAATAGTAGTATCCTAATGCCCATTCCTAGAAGCGAATTGACCAGGAACTCCCTAATTTATTTAAGCATTAAAATATTTAACCATCTACCAGATCATATAAAAACTGCAAGAACTCTTATAAGTTTTAAGGGATCAAAAAGTAGGGCATTTTATAGCTTGGAAAAGTATTTTTTCTACAGCCGCGCGCAAAATAACTGATTGCTAAATTGAAATGAAATCGCAAAATCGACGAATGTCATGGATCCTTATTTTGCGCTCTAGCGCGAACATGGAAAGAAAATTCTCACTTTTTTCCGACGAGTGTGCTATGAATGGTCATGGAAACCGAAGATAAATAAATGATAGTCGTGCGTTTGTTACAGTTTGTTGCTGGCAATCCTATTCTAAATATGCCCGAAGCCCGAATATAATTATGTCAAAATAGACAGTCATTTGCAAATTTCAGAATAAGTATAGAGAAAAATATGCATTTAATTTAAAAAAATTCTGTGTGTTTTTCGAGCGCAAAGTAAGATTGCCGCTTGAGAAAGAATGTTACAGTAAGCAGTAATCTGCTTTGAGTTTGCGCTCTAAATACACAAATAACTATTGCAGATGGCTGGGAGTAAACTCTAACGCTTTTTTCTGTTTTATTTTATTTATTATATACAGTTTAGGTGTTCGTTTAATTGATGAATTTGTGCATGTATAGTGCTTGTTTCAAACAAAACTTTCTTTTTTTTTAATTCTTTTTGTGATTTTCCAAGCTTTAACCATTAACCTTTTGTTTTTAACTTCTTAATTTTACATTTTATTTTCTACATTAGTTACATACTTATTTAATTTAATAAGCTTTGTCTACAAATACTATGTATTTATGATAATAAAGCATGTCCGAACCTGAATGTGAATCTGAATATATTAATGACTTGCTGACCGAAACCACTAAGATTGTTTACAGTTTTGCAGATCACACCCAAGCAGCCACGTTTACCAAGAAAGCCAATACGGCGGGCCTTGACACCATTATCGTAGGATCGACCATTCCTTCATCCTCTTCAATTGGACTACTGGGTGTCTCGATCAGCAGCAATATGTCCTAGCATGACCACGTTGCTAACATTATTCTAGTCAAATTTACCTATTCCGTAAATTTCTATTAGTCAATGAGAGTAGCGCAAAATCAGCCTCGCAGAAGCTTGGTGCATCATTTTGCATCAAAAAACTGTATACACCGCAGGCGCAGGTTGGTCTTGCTCTATATAAAGCGCAAATAAGACCGTGCTTAGAATATTGGGAACACATCTGGGGTGCAGCACCTAAGCACAACCTAAAGCTGCTGAATTCCATTCAGAAGAGAGCTGTGCGTCTTGTCGGCGACTCGGAGTTGACCCGGGATTTGAATAGTCTGGAACACCGCAGACATGTGACCGAGATATCTCTGTTTTGCGAATATTTTCACGGCAGATAATTTCAGGATTTCTCCCACCTCATTCCGCCTTCAGCAACCACTGTCAGACTGTTATTACAGACGGCAAGAGCGCGCCCGTTCGTTGTACAACTGGAACCACCTAGAACATCGCTTTACAAGGACTCCTTTGTCTAGAGCACGGTATTGCTGTGAAACTCTCTCCCAGTACACTGTTTCACCCTAATTACAACCTACAACTATTCAAGAACGATGTCAATCAACATCTTTGCACACCCACCGCTCGTCGAGTGCAATGGGATCTGTCTTTAGTCACTTTAGTGTATATCACTGCCATAAAAAAAATAGAGATGTGGAAAAACTAGCTTTTGCAGATTATGAAATAACCCGATGACTTTATTGGTCTAAGTTCGAGTCAGAAATATATTTATCAAATTTGTCTTACCATATTATTCTTCTGCTCAATGCGCAACCGATTTATTAAACCGTAATTTAGGAAAATCAGCCAACCGTCCTTTGCGTCCTCATGTTTCGACAAAAGCTTCCAGATTGAAATTAAAGGTTTATGCTCCACTGTGCTTCATAATAAACTGTAGTATATCTTGTGTAAATGACAAGAGTCTAGGGAACCTACCAACTTTTCGATGCGAAAGCTGCGGACATGCGTAATGGCGAAACAAGAATAGGTATTATTATGTCGTTGCATGGCCCTCCGCTCGCTTCGCTCGGTTCGGGGGGCGCAACCAAGCAAAGCTAACCCGAGGCTTGCCCAAAAATAAGAAAAAACCATAACTAAAGCACATGTATTTTCTAAGTCTGAAGATGAAGATGGATAGCTTGCGAAGCACAACGATAAATATATTATAATGTGCTTGCGTCTCTTAATTCTACAATTCACTTTTGGTGTGGTGGCATGTGAACGCACGTGACATAAAAATAATGTGTTTCCGCCTTAACTTTCACCTAGACCTCAAACACCTTGGACTCTTTATCGTACACGTCACCCGGTTTTTCCGGTAAAATTTGCATTATCAATAATTTCTTGCGAAAGTTCCTCCTTATCCCTTTTTGTTTTTAAAACTGGTTTCCCGAATTAAATGTTCACTGTTTATCGTTAGCAAATTAGGAAATAATTAAACGACGTCTTAATGACAGTGTTGTTTATTATTATAAAAAATGCATATAGTTTGAAGGTAGTAATATTATTTTGAAGGGACATAGTTCTTCTGTCGGATAAAACTTTGTATGACACTCATGTGTTATGTCATATAAGTTACGGCCTCGGTGACTAAACAACAGCCTGACTTATATGTAACATAACGCACTAGTACCATAAATAATTATTATCAGTATACATCGATAACTTTCGCAAAATAGAAACGGATGCAAGATAAGTTAAAGTTAACTTGCATGAGCGAAGACTTTTCGAAAATTAAAGATATATTTTCATTGATACAAATAATATTTTAGAAGGAACTTTCATGAATTTTTTGACCTGCTCCTAAGTATGTAAATTCAAAATTTATGTCACTCTCAGCTAATACCATCTGACATACAAGAAAATCGTTTGTTTCACACACATGGGAAAGCGTAGTGCTATGCTGTTTTAACAATCAACTTTCAGAACCAGAAATCTCCAAAGAAATATGTTAGACAGTTAATAGTTTCGCTTTAGTAACTGTTTTCTGATTGGTTGAAAGTAATAATGAATTACCATTATTTGTCAAATTTGATAGATAAACTACATGTTACACGTCCCAAATCCATATTCCTGTCAAAATATGCAAATTTACTTGCTTTTAATTACTCTTGATAGGCTCTGGACAGTTCAGAAATATTGATCAAAATATCGATTTGGTCAGCATATACACGCTAGTTGCACTGATTTGAAATCAACTCTCTATTATACGAAATGGTTCATACTAAAATTACTATTAGACCATTTAATATAGCTAATACATAAACCAAACTATTTGCTTTACAAACGATCATTTTTCACATCCGGTATCTCTTCAACATGTGCATGCGTTTACAATCCCATTTCATCAACCGAATGCGGGAATTCATAGTAAAAACAAAATTTTATCAATGAAACTACCCTCTCGATATTAACCCACCAAAATAAATATTTGTACAGGATCGTAAAAATGTGTGGAAAAATTAAAAATCTGTCAACATACCTAACATTCTCTCGGGGTATACTGACCATAATTATATATTTATATTAGGACAATACGAGGGTTGTTCGAATTCTACCTGGCTTAATCGAAGATCAAGAACATGAAGCTGGTAATATAGTTTTGTTCGGCCAACAGATATTCAAGCATGCATTTTCCTTAGTTGCTTAACAATGTACTTGGAGTTAGAATGTTTGATACACTTAATGGAAACTGCTGATCACTATTTCAGATTAATCAGAAAATGGTGTGTGTGAACTGTGGAAACTTCAACAATACGAGACTAATATTATACAGGGTGGCCATTTAATACTCCGATCTTCGATTGCAGCTTTATTGTAAATTCACTGAAAACTTTGATTGGCGTTATATTAATGAGGATAAAGGGACTATATTCTAAAAATAATTTGGCTTACACAGAGTCTATCATTTTGGAGATAAATTTGCTTTGTTCAATTTTCACAATGTTTGTTGGTTTTGTAATGTCTGTCATTTTATACACTAAATCGATATCAGGTCTGTATTTTATATTAAATAAAACCTTAACTACTTTATTTTGTAGTTTTTGTGCTTTGCTAAATAAGGCTATTCTAGCCCCATAGAGGTCTCAGATATCTGAACATATACACTATAAATTTGGTGTAGAAATGATCACACACTCTTATATCCTCATTTATGCCGCGAACTCCATTGACTGCTGCTCGTTCCCAACGCGAGCGAGAAAATGAGATAGCTGCCATCAATGAGGATCACCGCCATCGTGAAATGGGATGAGGAAAATAATGTTCAATTTAACGCAGAAAAGACCCAAGCAGCTGTCTTCTCAAAAAAAGCAAACACCGTATCAATGATAAGACAAATACTGACTATGGCCTCATCCATAAGCTTGCTGGGCATCAACGTAGCAAACAACTTGTCTTGGCGCAATCACGTCTCCAAAATCGCCAAGGTACCAGCACAAAAGCTAGGAGAACTCTATAGAGCAAAAAAGTTCTAAACACCTCATCAGCCCTTACTGCTCTATAAGTGTAAAAATAAAACTGCGTTCTTTAATCCTCGAGTAACTGTACGAGACTAAACAGTTTTATTTTATTTTTCATGACATACATTTTGACATTGACACTGTATTGTACCAACTGTAAATATAATTAAGGTACATAGCTTATAGATGGCGGTATATAAATGGTTTCCTTTCTTTTAATGTTTATGAATGTAATTTCAACTCCCCCACTCAGAAACATAAAACATAAATATTAACATTGCTATTTTACAACATTCCTTAACCTAACTTCTTTAACAAATAGCTATGTTTTTCACTACCTAAACCCTTAGTTAACAGATCTGCTGGTATTTCTCCTGTCGGCAAATACTCCAATTTTATTTCATTATTTGCAACAGCTCTCTTACAAAATGATGTCTAATATCAATATGTTTGGGTACTTTGATTGTCATTGTGTAGCTTAATACACAGCATATTTCCTGTTAGTTCATTAAATAGGTTTTTTTAAATAAATTGCCTAATGGCAGCTCAGACAGTATTCTGCTTCTGTACTAGACAGAGCTACAGTTCTCTGTTTAAAACTTTCATAAGAAATTACAGAACCTTGAAATTTAAAAACGTAGCCGTTATAACATCTTCTGTCTTTTGAATCATTAGCCAATCGGCATCAACAAAAGCTACTAGTTCTGTATTTTCTTCTGAATAAATTAATGCAAAATCTTTTGTACCTTTTAGACAACGTAAAATTATTTTTGCACATTTCCAGTGTTCCTAAGTAAATGACAAATTAGATAGGCTTAAAAAAACAGACACTATAAGATATGTCTGGTCTTGTGAGAACACTTAGACACATTAGACTTCCTATCAATTGTTGATAAGGTACATCAATTTTATTACCAACTTGTGTAAAATCTAATTTACTCTCTAGTGGAGTCTATGCAGGTTTACAATCAACCATATTAAACCTTTTCAACAAATGATCAATATATTGATCCAATATTTAACTTTAAATCTAAAATCAGCTTCAACATCACAATTTGATAAGAATAGAAGAAGAATAGAATGATAGAAGTCGTTCACATAGAGAGCAACAATAGTAATAAAATTATTAACAATTTTCTTGAATAGACAGGGTCCTGAGTTAGATTTCGTATAACCTAATTCCAATAAAACACTTGTGATTCTTTCATTCCAAGCTCTTGATGCTTATTTACACCATAAATAGCACGTTTTAGTCTCAGAACCTTGTTTTTATTATCTGTATTCAAATGATAACCTTCAGGAATTTTCATGTGCACATTTTCCTTAAGATAACCATTAAGAAATTTTGTCTTTACATCTAGGTGTCTTATATTTAAATTCAAGTTTACAGATAAAGCAAACACTAAACGTAATGTTGAATGTCTAACAACCGGTGCAAATGTCTCGTCATAATCAACACCAGGTTTTTTAGAAAAAGCTCTAGCTATCAAACGAGCACGATACTTTACTCCACCCGCACTATTCTCTTTTCGCTTAAACGCCCACTTACAACCGACCAAAGAAGCATCTTTTGGTAATTCACTTAGTTCCCTTCTCATTCATCAAATGACTGAAGCTCATCAGTTATCGCACATTTCCACTTCTTGGAATCTGGTCTCGACAAAGCCTCTTTGACTACACAGTCTGCCTGGTTTCCGCTCATAAACGTTACATATTCATCCATATTCTTAGGCTCGGGATGCCTACTGGATTTTCTGACATCATCACATTGAATCTCAATTTTTGTATTTACATAGTCGTCATCATCGGCATCTTCAAAGTCACATTCTGCTGAATTATCAGTGTTTTCAGCATCTTCATCACGAATTTCATTCATCTGATCATTAACCCCTACTGGATCTGGAATTTCTGGGTCAATAATGTTAGGATCAAGCAGTATATGCACGTTATTGTCTAAATCTGCGTCTTCCATGATGATAACATCTCTACTGAATATAACATCATTGGTTTTAGGAATATACAAGGGATAGCCTTTGGTGATATCACTATAACACATAAAAACATTTTTTGTGACTTCTTGTCCCATTTAAGCCGCTTCTGCTTAGGAATTTGCACCATAGTCTTACTGCCAAATATCCTAAAATTGCTTATATTTGGTTTTTTACCTGACCAAATTTCAACCGGAGTTTTTCCATTTAAACCTGTAACAATGCTACGGTTGCGTAAATAAACAGCTGTGTTTGCAGCATCAGCCCAAATTTATTTTCTGATTTAGCATCAAACAGTAAACACATGGCCTTTTCCACCACTGAGCGATTCATCCTCTCCGAAGAACCATTTTGCTCTGGCGTATAGGGTGTTGTTTTTTGATTGATTATGCCACATTTCTGTAATAATCTATAAAAAAACATCATTACAGAACTCACCACCATTGTCAGTTCTCAGGATTTTGATTTTTGTATCCAACTGATTTTCTGCCATGTTTTTGAAATTGACAAAATTATTTATTAAACACCTCATCTTTAGTTTTCAGAAAATAAATAAAAGTCATTTTACTGTAGTCATCCTCTAGAATTAAGAAATACCTGGCTCCACCAACCGATGTATCTCCATTGGTCCGCATACGTCCACAGGTACATCTTCTAGTAATCTAGATGCTCGATGACCATGGTGTGGAAAAGGTATAATCTTGTCTGTTTACCTTCAATACATAGTTCACAATTTGCTTTTTATCCGATCGGACGAAAAACGACACCTTTCCGATGTGTTTTCTCACCGCAAAAGTCATGATTCCAGTATATTGTATTCGTTGCTTGGCAACATGCAATAACTGTACAAGAATAGAAAATAACAGTCCGGGAATATAACATTCCCGTCCTAGGCCGGGAATGTAACATTTCTGTCATATTGAAACGCCTTGTTTGTCAGATCTGACGTCTATCAAAAGTAACATTTAGCTGTAGTTTCCGTAGCTACGTAATAAGCTTCAAGCTCGCTCGATTCAAAACTTGATATTATGTTGAGTTTAAATTTAAAACACGTTTTTATTTACAGTAATATTTGGCTCTATTTATATAAGTACGTATTCTAATTAATTTCGGTCGGATAAAAAATGGTATGTGCAACTCGTAGGAAAAGCACATTCCTGGACTCCTGTGTTGCTGGCCTCGGCTGCGCCTCGTCCAGCAACTACCACAGTCGTCCAGGAATGTTTTGCTTTTCCTCCTAGTTACACAATATACTATTTCCCAACCAAGTATCGCTTAGAAATATACCTTCAACTGCTCCATTATTCATCTTCATAAGATCTGCCTTACTGATATGACCTAACCTACGATGCCATATTTCACTTGTAGCTGTTGCAATCTGTGAGAAAAAACATCTAGGAGAAATTTTAGTATGAAGTTTGTAGACATTATTAACCAAACTAGCTACTCCAATCAGCTGATTCTGTTTGTTAATAATCTTGCAACCATTTAACTCGAACAAAACTCAATTACCATTATTTATTAATTGGCTTACAGAATAGGTTTGTTGTCAGCTGCGGTACGCATAAGACATCCTTTATGGTAACTTCATGCTGATGGCTTCCAACTAACGTCACAATTAAACTTTTGGCACATTCCACAGGCACTTTGGCTTTGTTAGCCACAACAATCTCGTGCATGTCAAACTGTTCGTTTACACTACACTAGACTAGACGACCAGTTTTTGATAGGGGTTAAATGAACACTTGCCCCCGAATCAATGTAAAAATCTTGTTCACTGAAGCTGTCGCTTAAAAAAACCGCACTGAATAAGTTAGTACTCGAATTTCGACCGTTCAATGGACAATTGATTCGATAATGTCCCATCTTTTTACAACGATAATACTTGATAACTTTTTGTTTAAATTGTCAGTGTTAAAATCAGATATTTCCTCAGCGTTGCCACATCTTCCACTGGACTGTCGATTTTGATTTTTGCGTCCGTTACCAAATCCATTGTTGCCAATCTTTCTGCCACCATTCTTCCCAGCTCAAACAATTTAGGTTTTATAGAATTCCCTGTAATGGCGATTCCCGAGTGTTCTAAGGCCATTATCATAGGCGAATATTTCTCGGGCAATCCAGCAAGCAGCAAAGATCCTACCAACCCTTCATCAATTTTAAATCCAGTACCTCTTAACCGTTGAGCTGTTTCCACCATCTGGTTCACATACGACGCCATGTCATAGTCGTCCAACCTCGTGGGAATTAGCAATCTAAGAAAACTGATTTTCCTGGCAAATCCTGTGTCATCATACAGCGATTTCAACTTTTTCCATAGCTCTTCTGCCGTCTTGGTCTCCCTTATATGTACATAAAGGGAAGGATCAATGGTTAGAATCAGTTTAACTTTAGCTTGAGTGATTTTTGTGGTATCGGTTTCGGTACCATCGACGCACGCTTTCAGTCCATCGAGAATCAAAAAATTTTCCACGGCAAAAGACCAGTCATCATAATTCTCCCCTTTCAACTTCGGAACATTCGCGACCCGCACTCGCCATTTCGTACACTCGCAAAGCACTACTTTAACAACCCGAATAAACCCGGAGGGCTGGGCCCATAACCTGTAGAAATAAAACTGCGTTCT
This sequence comes from Pissodes strobi, assembly GCA_016904865.1. Taxonomy (NCBI): domain Eukaryota; kingdom Metazoa; phylum Arthropoda; class Insecta; order Coleoptera; family Curculionidae; genus Pissodes; species Pissodes strobi. The sequence goes on from MU186896.1 coordinate 38,214, forward strand.
TTAATCCTCGAATGACTGTACGTAATGTATCCTTCAGACAGTTTCAATTTATTTTTCATGACATAACATACATTTGGACATTGACACTATATTGTACCAACTCATGTATGGAGCTCGGCACCCAAACACTTCCTTAAGATATTGTATTCTATAAAAAGAAGAGCTGTCCGTCTTGTAGATAATCGAACTCAAACTAAAGACCTTGATAGCCTTGAACATCTGTTCGTTGCATAGATGATATATCTCCATATCTTATCACGTAAATAGTAAATCAAACCATATCTTTCAATTTAATGGATTAGTATGTCTCTGTTTACAGTTTCAAAAGCTCCTTTGAGATCCAAAAATACTTCTCCAATCATTTTTCCCTCATTTAGAGTACCTTTCCAGTTAAACAGGACACTCTGCAGAGCTGTTTCACAGAAGTTTTTTACTTCTGAAACCTGCCTGCTAGCCTGTAAGAATGTTATTTGTTTCTATACAATTTACTATCTGCACACTAACCCAAATTTTCTATAATTTCTCATATAGTGGAATCATATTAATGGACCTAAACTCCTCACAGCGTATAGTTGCATTCTTCTTTTCTATAGATACAACAGCACTTGTCTTTCAATTATCTGGGAATATTCCATTTCCCAAACTGTAATTAACTAAATTTAGAATTTTATTTCCAATTGTTTCAAATGCTGCGTTGGGCAAATTAAGGGTGATGTCATCTATGCTACTTTCTTTATTATTTATTTTTGTTATAACTTTCCTCAGGTCACATACCTCTATTTTACTAAACTTCTCCATTTTACTTTGAACACTTATAATTTCCACCGTTTCTTCGTGTGTTTTAGTGTGAGCTATACTTTGTGCAATATCTTTAATACTGTCTGTGAAAAACTATTGAATCCTTCCCTTGGAGATTATTTCATTTTTTAAATTTCCACTCACTTTTCAAATCTAGGAGGAGTGTTCTCCACATTTCTGAAGGATTGTCTATTACTTGATCTATTTTTCCGTTATAGTAATTGACCTTTGTGGCTCTTATCATTATTGTTACAACTTTATTCCTTTGCTGTCTGTATTTCTGCCAATCTCCATTCGTTTTAGTTATTACTGCTTTTTTATGCAATTGGTCTCTCACTTCCATTTCTTCGTCAATTTCTTCATTCCGCCATCTTTGTTCTTCCTGATTTTTCCTTATAACCTTCACCCACTCTAGAGCCAACTCGTTTAGTAGGTACAGATAATAAATTTTCTACCAAATAATTAGCCACATCATTTGCATCTGTATTTGAAGGTCATGTCATATCCATCAAATTAAGCTGAAATCTGGTTATGAAGTATCGGCCTGCAATGCTTGCAACATCCAAGCTCTTCACATGCAGAGAGTAGAGTAGGTGCCCCAGGACTCAGCCCTGAAGTACCCCACAAATGTCCCGCAAACAGATTCAGACTCACCCTAATATGGGTACCAGGGCATGAGAGTATGGAAGGCAACGAAGCCGCTGACCAGCTCGCGCGGAATGGTGCACAGACTGCCTTTTGCGGGCCTGAACCATTCTGTAGCATCACTAGAGGACACTTAATGAATAAACTCAGAAATTGGGAAAAAAGGCGGAATGAGGCACATTGGGCCAATGCACCTGGGCAAAGACAGGCCAAAAGCCTTATCTCTCACTCGCCAAACTACAAAAAAAAGCTTCTCAAGCTACAAAAAAATTAGATAAAACTGGTCGTAGACCTTCTCACTGGACATGGCCCCTGGAGGTACCACCTCAAGAAAATGGGGAAAACCACTGACGCGCAATGCAGATTCTGCCAAACTATGGCTGAAACGCCAGAGCACTTACTCTGCGAATGTCAGGCACTGACTCGTCAAGATTTGCCCTTCAACACGTCGCCCACAATTATTGATATTTTGTGTATACCCTTCTATTTTACACGAAAATTCCTATATCCTTCGAGAACCTTAGAATATTTCGAGGGTTGAGCTTTTGTAGATCTCCCGGTGCCACAAGAGCATTTTCGAGATGCCTCAAATCTCGAAAATGCCCTTGTGGTACCGGGAGATCTACCAAAGCTCAACCCTCGAAATATTCTGAGGTTCTCGAAGGAGATAGGAATTAGAAGAAATAGAAGGGTATACACAAAATATCAATTGAAGGGCAAATCTTGCCGAGTGACCCCTCTACCTACCATATCATACCATACCCCACAAATAATGGTTATTGTCCTACTTGCTACCTCATTTATCTCTATATACTGCTTTATGTCTATAAGATACGATTTTAAAAAAGAAAATGCATTACTCGTTTTACGCATTTTTTCGATCTTATTTAGGAGTGAGTGGTGATCCACGACATCAAATACTTTTTGCAGATCAATTAAAGCTGCTAATGTTGACAAGTAGAGAAAACGTGCCAAATTTCAAATTTCCACTCGCATTCGTTTTCGAGAAAAATAAGAATGGAACAAGAGGTTTATTTATGATAATTGAAATCGCTCCGCTGACTCTCGCTTGGCTGAAGTCGACGCCTAATTTAGCCGAATGAGCGTCACATATCCGAGCGTGATGGCTCAATTTTATTCATTACCAAGGAAAAAGCGTGGTAAACGCGCCCTAAAGAAGCTTTCACTTCAAGAATCATGTATGCCAAAACTTGATGAAAAATTTGTAAATGTTCAGCCTAAGAAGATTTTCGTTGCATATTTACGTGTAAAATTACAATCACTCACAGCGTAGTGGTAGTCTTTATTTATAGAATACCCCCGGTATGAATCTGTTTACAATTTAGTTTGTTGGGGCAAATAAAATGCTTATTATTCTTGAAAACCCTCAGCATGGGTGGTCTAGTCTAACCAATCTTACGAAATTGCTCAAATATTTTAGGGGATTTATCATTTTGTGTAAGTTTTTTACCATTGTTGTGGATTTTATTCGATTTAAGTGAGTGTAAAAAGGTCTTTAAATTATTTGGCCAAGGAAGCTTAGCGCTTTGTTAATAAATAATAGTTTTTTTTATACAAAATGCCTGTGCAATTTTGTGAGGCTTTGAATCAAACAATTGTTTATAAGATATGTTCTCTTCATCTGGTAGTCTCCCTGTAATATATCAAAATAAACTACTAAACAATTGAAGGGATAAATTAAATTTGTTACCGTTATCCCCGTAATTCTATTTATCGTAAAACCATCTAATTCGATCTGCTTTTTTCCCTCATACATGTAAAGCTCAGGGCGACTTTTGCCTGATTTCTGCGAAAATAAGTCCCGAGAAAGTGAAAATGTGCCTGTGAAAAGCACCCTGTAATTAATACTGGTATTACATTGTATTTTACTATGTCAAAGCAATTGTTTGATGGTTTTTGATGTGACAGTAATATTATGATAATAATATAGATGCCGAAACCCCCGATGCCCAACTAGCCTGTAGTTTAACCGATTGGATTTATAACATGAGAAATACTGATGGAGGGGACTGCAAAGAAGGTAAAAAATTAGTGGTTGTACAGGGTGGCCAACTAAGAATGCGAAGTACTGTATCTGGGAAACTATCCATCGTAGAGACTTGCAACAAAAAATGTAATTACTAAAACGGTCAAGAGAAAAACCTGGAAAATATTTTTAAGTTTCTAAAATGACCACTAGGGAGCGTAACTGCAATCTTGAATCTAAAAAAGTGATGTTTCTGTGAATTCCGCTATATTAACCTAAAAAAATCCACATAATTGAAGTTGATGATAATGTAAAACTTTTTTGTTTAATGCTTTTTGCTGTATCGCTATAAATAAAGTGGTGGGGGTATTCAAAGTTTTTTTTTAAATAACACCCTGGATCTGCGAAACGGCTAAGCCGATTGTAACAAACTTGGGTTAGTTCAAAGGAGCTATTCTTGGGCTACAAATGTTGTATTATTTAAAGTTTCATTAGTTTCACATGTCGCCGCTAGAGGGCTATTTTCGACATTCCGACAGAAATGGTTAATTTTGTCAAAAAAATTAAATGCATTGATATAATTTTTTTCCCATGAAAAAGTAGCTAAATAATGGCTAAACAAGCTCGCGAAAACCGCATCTCCGATATCTTGTTCCTAACCCAAAATATAGGCAAAAAAATTTATTACTTACGAAAATCCCTTAATTTTTTTTTTTTACTATATTTATCTCGAATTTTCTCTTTTATAAAAGTTGTGGCCCTGAAAAGGACCGATTTAAAAAAGGAAGGTTCTTAGTGCCCCCGCAAATGCTCGAAATGCTGACCATCACGCTCTATGCATTGCTGAAGCCTCTCATGGGTAGACAATTAATAGAAGCAAGCCATGGAAAGAAAACAAATGAAAATATAAATAATTCTTCCTCAAATTGTCAATAGTTGTCAATAGTTTCGCTTTATTTTGTGCAATTTTTGTGTTTACAAAAATGCGTTTAACGAATGATGAAGCTGTTGATATGCTTGCGGTTTATTTTGAATGTCTTCAAAATGCCGCAGTAGCTAAAAGAGTTTACGCGGCCCGTTAACCAAATCGACGTCCTTGCGATGTGAGAGTTTTTCCCCGATTAGTGGCGAGCTTACGAGCCAATGGTAGTTTTCGGCCTGCGTTTCAACGGCAAAAAATTGGAAGAACACAAGAAAATATCAACTACGTACTGGGGTATATTGAAGGAAATCCTCATGTTAGCACAAGAGCGTTATCGATTGAGTTGAACATAGCACGAAAAACGGTTCAAAATATCTTAAAGAACCATAGGTAAGTTCTAATGGCTATCACAATATAGGTATTTTTTTAAACTTTTTTTAATTACTTTTAGAATGCATCCATATCATGTAGTTCTACATCAGGCTTTGAATGAAAAAGATTTTGATCGCATGTTGGACTATTGCCATTGGATGTTAGGTATGATACGCGAAAATAGAGAATTTTTATTTCCAAATTCTTTGGACCGATGAAGCCACTTTTAATAGTGATGGGAGAGTCAATCTGCACAATATGCACTATTGGTCTGCAGAAAATCCGCATTGGATGCGTGAAGTTCAGCACCAAGGACGTTGGAGTTTAAATGTGTGGTGTGCCGTACTGGAAGGCAAAATTATTGGGCCATATTTTTTCGAGCAACCCCTAAATGACAATGTCTTTCTTGAATTTTTGGCCAATCAATTACCGTTGTTGTTGGAAGATGTGCCTCTGGAAACGAGGCAAAACTTGTTTTTGCAGTTGGATGGTTGCCCAGCACATTTTGCTATTAATGTGCGAGAGCATATCGATGCAGTATTTCAACAGCGGTGGATTGGAAGAGGAAGTCTGTTTCCATGGCTTCCGCGATCACCAGACTTAACTTGTCTGTATTTTTATTTATGGGGGCGATTAAAGGACATCGTGTTCCAGACTCAACCGACGACCAGAGATGATTTGAAAAACCGGATTCGTACGGCAATACGAACCATACCGAGAGCCGAAATTGAAACTGCAGTTTTGCCTACCCATGAGAGACTTCAGCCAGTGGCGTGCAAACCAGCCCCTGCAGACCCTGCAATGCGGGAGGGCCCCGGAGTATAGAGGGGCCCCGCAGGGGTCCCTTCCTATATTTGTCTTAAATAACTTCGCCCAATTTTGTATTGAATTAACATTTATTAAAACTTTTATATATTTTAATTGTTATGTTTAAATTAACTTTTGTACAACTGTTGAAGTTGAAATGCAATAAATTTAAACACACAATTTCGGGGAATCACCTGTCGTCACCTGATTATATTCCGATTCGTCTCAAATGGGTGATGGGTTGTTGTTTGATGTGACTGTTTACGTTTGGTGGCTCGTATATAAATACCGTATTTCTCATTTTATGAACTGATATAAGCGCTTATTTGGAGTTTATTGAATTTAGATTAGTTATTTTTGAAAGTTTTCTTGAAGTTGTCAATAACGAGCAGTTTTCGAAAGTATGCAATTGGTGCAAATAAAAGGAAAGTGGCTGAAAAAAGGGAAGTCGACAAAATGAAGATTCCGAAAATCGATTACCAACGAAACCAAAAGAAACCCGCTACTTTAAGTATCAAAAACCCGGCTACAAGTTCTACAACGGCCATAGAAGAAACAAAGGAGTATGACTCTATTAGTGCTACCAAAGACCTTGTTCATGACTCCTAAATTAAAGGTAATGGCTTTTGGTGACAAATCTAATCGTTCATTTAGTGCGGCTTGGACTACAGGAACTCTTAGTGAGTGGAAAGTCAAAAATATATATCTGCACATGACAAAGCAAGTATTCATTTGGAAGCATGTTTAGTATATTCAACATGGAAGGATAAAAAAACCATTGATTCCTTCCTGAAAGATAATCGAGACATTTTAAAAAACGTTTTGAAGAGGCTCATTGACATCACAAGAACTATGGCAATTTGTAACTTACCATTTCGTGGACATCGAGAATGATCGAGATACTATTTCTGATTATGAAAATAAGTTGGAGCCAGATTCTTC
>MU186896.1:59686-82623 GCA_016904865.1 Pissodes strobi
AATATAAACTTCAGTGATTTAGTTTAACTTTGTTAGTTGTCATTTTACACTTTTTTTATTAACATTTTATATAGAATAGAAGAGTATCAAAAAGAGTTTAGCTAAAAACTAATGGTTTCTTTTTACATAAAATAGGGGCGCAACATTTTAAAACGCTTCGGGCGGCAATCTGGCTTAATACGCCACTGTGTGCATTCAAGCTGGTTCTAGAGCATCAAATTTTCGGGGCTAATTTTCGATAATTTCACCTTCCCTTAACAACAGAAAATTGATCATAGTATTAATTTCACCTTCCCTTAACTACAGAAAATTGATCATAGTATTTCACACTCTCTTAACTCTCTCTTACCCGTTTGACAAACGTTTTTTAAAACACCTTGCATAAGGCACAACAGTAAACTATCAAAGAAAAAATCGTCATACAAGATTTGTGAGGTGTAAATAAATAAACGACCAAATAAATTTAAAAATTAGACTACGTATACAAATTTATAGGATTAGAACATCTCTTGGGCAACATAAGAAATAGGTATTTTCAACTCGACAACGGTTATTATTCTGTCGGCATCGGCATAAAATTGTACATAAGTGTGGCAAAGAAGACAAGATGGCATTTTGAAGTATCGTAAGCATTTTATATTGTAAACTTAATGGAGATGTTGTTCGGGAATTGTCCCCGAAATAGAATTTTCCTGGTGGAGGGTTCAATTTGTCACGACGAAAGCAAATAAACACTGCGGTAATTCTTAGAAGATGTGATGCCGTTTTATCCCAATATATGGTATTTTCAATTAAAAGCAGGTCATAATTTTTGAATATGAAGGGAATTTTGTTAATTTGTTAATCTTGCAAGAAAAATTCTATCAAATAGTTGAAAGATGCAACTGCTGTTCAGTTGAAACTCATGTGAATAAATTTTTAGTCTAGCTTTTAACGTACCTATCTCCAAAACAAAAAAATATTATTTATGCGGTTTTCAAAATATTAGGCCACTTTTCATGGCCCATCGACTAGGCTACCGGGTGTTTTTAATATGGTGCATATTCTGTTTATACAGGATAGTAAACAAATACCTAAGGTGAAGTGGGGTAAGTGCACTCCCATTTGAAATTGAAATTGAAATTTTTGAGGATATCCAGAATACAGTGATGCAAAAGTTTAAACTCCCGCTATGTTGTGTAACTACCTAATACACCTGCAAATATATTCCGAAATCTCCGATATTCAGAAGGCATGTAGGTATCACGTTATGCTCAGATGAAGAATTATTAGAATTATTGTTCTCCATGGAACAATTATTCTCGTCTGGTAGTTGATCTAAATCAGAAAACTGCCTCTTTTGCTTTAAAAGCTTTCCCTGGTTCCGAATTGTTTGGCTTCTTCTTATTGGCATTTATTTCCTTTTTAAGTTTTTTGAATTTTTTACTAGAGGTGACTAGTTCTGCTCCTCCAGCAATTTTTTTTCTAGAACACTTATTGTTGGGGATTTTCTGTTTTACGGTATCTAATAAAATTGTCTCAAAAGACAGACTATTGTTGATTTGCAGTACTACTGTATTAGAAAATACTTTGAAAAAGATGATATATTTTACATAAGGTGAGCTACTCTCCGCTATTTCCAGTTTTGGCACGATATGTTACCACTTAATATTTTATTGCTGGAAAACCGAATAATCTGGAGTACACAAACTTTGGCATATTAAAGAGCGGGAATATGAGCAGAACATACCAAAAAAAAACCGCATCAATCTGATCGAAAATGCCGATTTGGTAATTTTTTTGAATATCAGTCTGAAAAATCTACTTTCAGTGCACAGGGTGTTTCAACGAGGGCTGAATATTTGATGTATTTCTTTCTGCTAAATTATAAAATTGAACCAAAAAAACATTTGAACCAAAAACAAAAGAATTACACCATAGATGAACTGTTTTTTAAATCACACTTTATATTACTACATTTTTGGACTCTCTAGAGAAATCTAAACACATTTCTTGTATAATATCCTATTGTCACAGGCCGTTTTGTCTAGGGTATATCAATGCGTAAATCACCCTAGAATTCGTCACCCGGTCCCGAACGCATTCGTGGGCAATAACAGGAAAACCCTCGTAGATATTTCGGCTGACCTGGCTTCGTCGTTCTCTCGATCGAGAAATTAAATAAATCCGCGCTGCGAAACGATTCGATTTTCAGCAAATTTAATTTAGCGCATGAAGATTAAGTTGATGGTAAAAGGCCCTGTTTCCGGCTCCGTAGCATATTGTTTTGGGATTGGTTGATGGGATTGAGGGTCGCACGCATTTATTTTAATTGTCTCATTCTATTAATTGAAGTGGCTTAATGACAATGCGCTTTTGGCTACTCTGGGTAGTTTTTTTTTGAGGATGCCTATGCATCGAAATCCCAGTTTTTTATCGTTTAATTCCCTGGGATGAATTATTGAGAGGAACATGTGATTAACCGTGCTCGATATTCATTGGTTGAGCGAGTTTTTTTCGATGTAGGAATCTTCGTGCGGCTTGCTGCTCTTCGGTGTTCGGTTGCTTGGGTCACTCTTTTACGACGAACCGAGTCAAGCAGTCATTTTAGACGCCGTTTGGAATCAATTTTGTTTTTTACCTATTAATGGGATTTTTCCAACCGGGTCATTTTAACAGTTTCAGTCGTTAGTTGTGCCTTATCTTTTCTTAAGTGTTGGTGTCTGAAACTGCCCTTTGTGGGATTTGAGTGCTGCTTTTGTAAGGTGAGTTGAGTTTTTTGTGCATTTTTTTTGTCTCTCTGTGAACGCCATTATTTTGTGACGCACAAACATGGGCGGATTTTTAATTCCCTTTTTAATCTCTTAAAGAAGCCCACTTGCCCAACTGAAAGCCATCTAGCGTTAAGCAAATGGCTACCCCCCTACACAGGTAAATTATTGTTTTTTTTTAATTCTGATTTCTCTTTTTTTTATGGTTTATTTTGATTACCGAGTCATAATGCTCGTCCATTAAGAGTTACGTGTGGAACCGTGAATATGTGTTCTTTCACAGGGGACTACCGTTGGGTCTATTGCTACCGTGAGGTCTATTGCTACTGTTGGTCTATTCCACCGTCGGATCTAATGCTACCGTCGAGTGGTTCATTGTTAACGACGAGCAGCGTTAGCGACACAGTGTTCCTTGGCTACGCCTATTTAGCGGTACTACCTATATAGAGCCTAGTCCTCCGCGTGTCAAGGAAGTCTTCTTTCTACAGTGAACAGTTCGTTCCTGGAAACTGCCTGAGGAGTTACTCGTCGGCCAAGTGAGCAATTTCTATTTTATATTCTTTCTTTCATATATCTAGCGGCCATAGTGCGTAATTAACCTACGATCTATAATTATTATTATTTTGTTCTTTTTTTCTGCTTTGTTCTCGAACAAAAATTAACTTTTAACCTTTTTCTCCTTAATTAAGGTAACATTTAGTCATTAAAATTTCCTTTTAAACGAACTTTGAGTTTTTCGCTAATTTTGTAGAGCCTGAGATGCTTGAGTTTATTTAATCAAATTCTAAAATTCAGATAGATCCGTTGATCTAGAATAAATCAGATTTTGGATCGAATTTTTTTTTATTGACTGACGCAATAACGTTATAGGTCGAACTAGTTTTATTATTATTCTCAGTTTTCACGAATTATGGCTTACATTGGATAACCGTAGATCATATAATTACTAGTGTTGTTACAGCCTAGTAGACTTTGCGTTATTTTTAATTGTTTTTTATTGCGGCCCTTGATATTTTCTTTACTCGAACAGATTGTTTATTATCTGTGTCCTACCGTTAACTTGACCGTGGAGTAACTTGCCATATGTTAAGGTCTGTAATTAGTTGGTGGCTATAATAACGCCAGGTCTAACTAGTTTTTTTATATTGTTTTTGCGGCAGTTATCAACGAAGCTTAATTGAACTGAATAACCATAGTTAGTTAGTTATACGGCAGATGGGACGGATCATGATTCGAGATCCGTGATTTAGTTTTTAATTAGGTGATTAGTCGAGCGAATTGAACTTACCTATAACGATAAGTTATTTGCAGCATCGCTGACTCTCAACATGTTTTACTGACGTTCTTTTTATTAATGCTTTGAGCGATCGTCATTTATTACAATTGATTATTTCGGATTTTTTTTAGATTAAGCGTATGAATTATTTCACCGAGTAAAGCCTACCTTCCTTTTTTCGTTTAAGAATACAGTGTAACCCTTAGAATTGATTTACTGACATTTTCTCCAATTTAATTTTTTTCCCTCATGACCAGCTGTGATATTTTATTATTAGGTAATAAAACCAATCCTTGTTTGTTTATTCACCTGTTTTATTTAATTAGAACTTAAGCGAATCTCCAACGGGACAGGCCTCCGGCCGCTTCCGTAAGTATCTGTTTATTTTACCATTAGCGCTCAATAATTGAAACGTTCTTGATTATTTTTGATTACTTTTTGAATACCTGATTACCTCTTTCTTTAGCCATTTTTGATAAATTTATGAATAGTTGTTCTCATCGACTTTAGTTGTTTTTTTTTTGTTAATTCTGGTACTTGCTTTATACCGACTTTTATTTTGATTAATTTTCGGGTAATTATTTTTTTTTTCATTACTAATACTGATAAATTACCGGTATATCTAATTTTCTAACTTATTTTTGTTGTTTTATTGATCGATTTTCCTGATAGAAATAAATAACCAATTTTTGGTATTCATTTATTTTGCCGCGAAGCTTAAGCTAAAACGAGTTCCGATTTCAACTTTGGGATAATTCTGGCTTGTGCTGTGTAAAAACCCGTGGCACCTTAAATAAATCAACCCGCACCCTACTCTCCTGCAGTTGAGCTAGGGCCTAATTTATACACTTGGCGGCAGTTCGTGTTAGCCTACGCATTGACAAACTTTATTTCATTCAATATCTAATTTTAAATTCTCAAAATTATTTTTTTCCCTTCGATTTGAGATTATTCACTCCCAGTTCCTTCTAAGCTGGCGTGAAGGTTTCCGCCCATTAGAATGACAGAAAGAGCGTAATACTATACCTAGGTACCTATATTGACAGTTGAAAGTTGGATATTTTGACACTCTGACAGGCTCTGAAATCTAAGCGTATGAGATCAAAAAACGGCTTGCACATGGTCTATTCCACCATAGGTTTCCATAAGCTATCGGAGGACAGTAACTTTGAATTTAACACGCGAATAAAATTAACCGGAACTTTTAAACCTCCTGTTAAATTCAAAGTCACTGTCATAGCTTATGAAAACCTACGATAGAGATGTGCAAACCGTTTTCTTTGATCTCGTGCGGTTTAGATTTTAAAGTCTGTCAAAATGTCAAAATGCCCGACTTTCAACTGTCAATATTTCGTAAACAGCTAAAGATAGATATAGGATATTATACACGAAATCTGTTTTTTTATGGCAGTGGCACACACACTAAAGGGAGATCCTATGGCGTTCGACGAGCTGTGTGCGTTGATTGACACGGTTCTTGAATAGTTGTAGCACAGAATATGGCTATTCTGTGGTTGTAGGTTGTAATTAGGAGGAAACAGATGTCCTGGGCGTTAGTTCCACAGTGATGCAGTGCGCCAGAGAAAGGAGTTCTTGTAAAGCGATATTCTAGGTGTTTCCAGTTGTACGACGAACTGGTGCGCTATTGTGCGTTCTTGCCGTCTGTCGTGACTGTCTGGCAGGCGTTGCCAGGGGCGGGATGAGGGGGCCAAATCCTGGGAATATCTGCCGTCAAAGTATCTGTAAAACAGCGACATCTCGGCCACATGTCTGTGTCTGCGGTGTTCCACACTATTCAGATTCCGGGTCGCCGATGGGACGCACAGCTCTCTTCTGAGTGGAATCCAGCAGCTTCAGGGTGTGCTTTGTTGCGGCACCCCAGGTGTGTGAGCAATATTCTAAGCATGGTCTTATTTGCACTCTGTAGAGCAAGAGCAACTGCTGCGGTGTATACAGTTTTTTGTTGCGAAATAGCGCACCAAGTTTCTGGGAGGCTGACTTTGCGATGTTAGCAACGTGGTCATGCCAGGACATATTGCTGGTGACCGAGATACCCAGTAGTCCGATTGACGAGGATGAAGGAATGGTCGATCCTGTCATAATGATATCACTGATGTCAGGGCCCGCCGTATCGGCTCTCTTGGTAAATGTGGCTGCTTGCGTCTTTGCTGCATTGAACCGGACCAAATTTCTGTCGCCCCAAGTTTGAACTTCCTCCAGGCCTTGATTAATTTCTGTAATCTGCTCCTGTCTGCGGTGATAAGTCTCAGTCGCTGGTAAAGGTTCTTCTGATCTAAATTGGGAGATTAGGGTACTGTCATCTGCAAAACTGTAAACAGGATTATTCGTTTCGGTCAGCAGATAATTAATATAGATGAGGAACAGAGTTGATGAAAGTATTGCGCCATGAGGCACACCCGCGTTAATAGTGAATGTGTCTCAGATGTGTCCATCAACTGCAACGTGCAGAGATCGGTTTCTAAGGAAACTGGCAAGCCAGCTGCAGAGAGAGGCTTGCAGTCCGAAGGACGGCAGTTTGTTGAGCAATCCGTCATGCCAAACCATGTCGAATGCGTTCGAAATATCCAACGCAATCGCTCGAGACTCTCCGAAGTTCTATATTGCCCTACTTCATATATAAGTGATATGGGCCAATATATCTTCTGTATCGCTGATTATTCTGTTGTTCTCGAGGTACTTGAGTAGTTGCTGATTGACTACACGTTCCATGACTTTGGAGATTATGGGAAGCAAGGCAATTGGGCGACAGTTTGAGGCCGTGGTTTTCTAGCCTTTTTTTGGAACAGGTTGCACTCGAGCGACTTTCCAAAAAGATGAGTAAATCCCTTTTCGGTAAGACAGAGAAAAAAATCCGGAAAAAAGGGGTGTTAAATCGTTGGCGCACTTCTTTAACACGATGGCAGGTATTTCGTTCGGTCCTGATGCCTTTTCCGTATCTGGTTCTTTAAGGATATTACGAATATCACGGTGATGAAACTTGACTTCTGCCATGATAGTGTTGATGTTCTATATGGTGGGGAGAGCCTTGCCTTGGTGGACGTCTAAGGTAGAGTGCGATGAAAACATTTTGGCGAGCATGTTTGCTTTTTCCTTGGCTGTAGTCGCCGTGATGTCACGTTCGTCTGTCAAAGGTGGGAGAGACGTTTTTGTAAAGTTATTACTTACTGCCTTTGCTACCGACCAGAAATTCCCGGAGCCACTGGGACATTGCAAAAGTTTATTCTTGGTCCTTTGATTGTGTTTGTCTTTAGTTTCGTCGTTTGCATCCGTTTCTCGCTTCGACAAAATAATTGCGATTTTACTGCCAGTACTTGTAGGCTTGCTGTTTCCTTCCAATAGCTCTTTCGCATCTTCTGTCCAATCAAGGCTTTCCTTTTAACGGTAACTTGATGGAATTTGGGATGTATGCTTCCATCCCTGGGCAGATTACTTGCGTAATCCCTTCGCAGGATGGTTCATCAGTGCCAAAGCAGACGTCGAGCCAAGGAAAATCTAGGTAGAAATCCCTTAGATCGTCCCAGTTTGCAGAATTGTAATGCCAAATTTTGCTAGGCAATGGTGGATCCTTCTGTAGAAGTGGCAATTCACAAACTATTGTAACAAGTTTGTGGTCGGAAATACCTAATGGCGGACCAACTGTAATTGTGTACTGGTCAGGATTGGTGGTTAGAAAAAGATCAAGGAGGGCGGCGAATTCACTCCTCTCTGAGATTCGAGTTGGTTCGTCTACAAGTTGAGTAAGCCCGCAGCTGATGGCAAATGCTTCAGCTTCTCTACCTTCGTTGTCGGTCTTGTTGTGATGTTTGAGCCAGTTGGTGTTGTGGGCATTGAAGTCTCTCAGAACGATTATTTCTGAATTGGGGTGTTCGACCTGTATTGAGTGAGTCAAAAGTGATAGTTAGTGTTGTAAAAAAACTTTGGTAGGCTCTATCGCTCGAGGGCGATCTCCGTGGCTTCTCTTGAGTCCAAAAATTTAGTAAGATACAGAGTGTTCCATTAAGAGACAATTTGTTGTTTGTTTTTGGATCAAATGATTTTTTAGATCAATTTTTGAATTTAGCAGACAAAGGTACAGGGTGATCCCCTATAATGTCGCCCCCCTATAACTTTTTTATTTTAAGTGTCCCAAAAAAAATAAAAGTATGGTTATGTAGGTACTGAAAAACACTTTTTTTCCGCGTATAAAAAATATTGGAAAAATGATCAGTATATAGGGAAAACCAAAAAGTTATTTTTTTTTCAATGGAACACCCTATATATGAATTTATTTTTCGATTTCTTGTAAAATTCTAAGCATATTTTGTGTATGATGTTATACCTCTAAAGTTAGTAGTTTCCCAGCTATAAACAGTTGAAAATCGGTACGTTGGCTACTTTTCACCTTGGTAGCAAGAAGACCATTGGAGAAGGAGTAAAATTAATTTCACATTCCTATCTTAACTTTTTAAGAACTATCTGATGGTACTAACTGGCAGGCGGTACCATGGGTACCAAATCTGGTACCTCAGTAGGTACCATAAGTTAGCACAATCAGATAGCTCTTGGAAAGTTAAGATAGGAATGTGAAATTAATTTTACTCCATCTCTAATGATCTCCTTGTTACCAAGGTGAAAAGTAGCCAAAGTACCGATTTTCAACTGTTTATAGGTGAAACTATTAACTCTAAAGGTATAACTTCATACATAAAATATGCTTAGAATTTTACGAGGATTCGAAAAATAAATTCATATATAGAGTGTTCCATTGAAAAAAAAATAACTTTTTGTTTTTCCCTGTATACTGATCATTTTTACAATATTTTTTATACGCAGAAAAAAAGTATTTTTCAGTACCTACATAACCATACTTTTAATTTATTTGAGACACTTAAAATAAAAAAGTTAAAGGGGGGCGACATTATAGGGGATCACCCTGTACATCGAATGGCTATTTTGGTTTGTTTTATAAATAGAGGGAAGATCAAAAATAAGCCCCTGTTCAGTCCTCGTTGTACATATAAGTACATATAAGTACATACAACTCGACGCATAGGTATTTTCATGAAATCAATCTCAGATTCGTAAACCACGTCATATCTCCTATAACAGAGTACTGTAAAAATGTTTTAAGATATCGGGAAATACGAGAAAATCAATGTAAGATTGAAATATACAGAAAATCGCAAGAAAATGTATTGGCAATTTTACCAGTCTGAATAGATCAGCTTTGCTTTTGATGCATTGTGGGAAATTTGAAGGAGTACGTCTTTCAATATTTTGACATAGAGTTAGATAGGTTAGAGTATGCAGATTTATACATTTCTCACCGGAAACAATTTGAAAATGGGAAAATGGGCCAGAATCGGAGAATTTTTATATTTTTCAAGCGATAAGCAACGTTTCTGCCGATTTTATGTAAAATTTCAAGGTAAAATTTTACTTAAACGTCGAATTTGTAGGCAGTAATTTCACAACATAGAACATAAGAAGTACTTTTATTTCATAATATTAATCTTGCATTGTTGACGTTTTAATTCCTGTCGTGTGGCCTTAAACACACGCCGTTTTTTTTACTTATCAAACTATTTTTGACCGCAACTATCAGATGATGATGATGATGTTGAACTTGATAAATATTTAAATGCTGGCATTTTTTGTTACAAACTAGAAGACGCGTCAGATCTAAAATAGTGTTCAGTAGTAAATCAAAGCCTCGTCCTTTGAAGTGCATCGAATAAACAAGGCCGGAGGAATTCGCGTGAGTCAAAAAAAATTCGTGTACAACAACCGCCGTCGAAGATTTTAACCAGATCATCTTAAACTCGTGTTTATGTTCCGAGCGGTCACATCTTTTCGCACTTAGTTTACAAGAGAGCGTTCAAGGAAAACGCCTGTACTGCACAAGATCTATATTTAACTTATTTTCATAACAAAGTCGACATAAAAAATTTATACGGATACAAACAGTATCACTATTCCTAGTTTTTTCAACGTTTGTTTATAATCATCATCGTGGCAGATTGTCATTTTCGAGCAAATCTGTGACGATCGATGCGATGTGGGAAATTTTCATTATTAAATTTGCAGATGTGAAATGTGTGTTGTATTATGAAGATACTTGGGTTATTTCGATCGAGATCAAGTCATAAATGCTAGGAATGCTACTATTACATTTATAGCATCGCCGGAACGGTCTGACAAGACCAGAAAGGCCGAAACTAGTCGGCGATTGTACAGGCGCAGATTACAAAAAGTGCCTTTTGAGTTTACACAGTTCGGCTTTTAGGAATGGGCGACGCAAATACATGGTGATGTAATAAGGAATACTGAACGCATTTTTCAAAGTGCGTGTTAATATGAGAAGAAAACCTAAAGCATATATCCTTGTAAAAATTCACAGATCTTGCAACACGCGCAAGTACCCTAGGTGAATTGAAAATATCAGACACAACTACTGTTATGACTTTTGATCTGACCTCAGAAACAGGTTTTAATCAGTAATTTGATTTGTGATATAACATTAGCAATGTATATGGAAGAAATCAGGAAAACAAAGAGATACATCGATATTATAAACATATTAAATTATGTACCTAAACCTTTTCTTGATATTATACCTTTATCGGCCAGTATCATACAAAGCTTAAAGCTTACGCAGTATTCAAAATCATGTCGAATGTTTATTTATTAGACAAATTTGCTAACAATTAAATTATAACGCTGTCGTCACTGTCTGATCGACCTAGTCACGTCACCGAACATTAAGTTCGTTGACCTGGTGTGCCGCGGGCCGATAACTCGAGCATGTCGCGTAGTCAGTCGTTCTAGTCTTTTAGTCCCATATAAATGCGCCCAGTAGTATTTTAAATACTAAAAGAGGGCATTGTCAACAAATTATCTAGTTTCCAGTCCTTTTCACAAAATTGTTGTTAAATTTAATATATTAACTAATTAAGCAGAAATTAGTATTAGTTATTCAGTTGTTAGAGAATTATTTCAACGAAAAGTATAAAAAATATTTTACCTTTCGCGTACAAATAATTGTTGTTCTTTATTTTCTAACTGAAAAGTGTAGCGCTGCAAATGTTACAAAATCCAGTAGTGCGATTTTCCCTTTTACTGTTCGATACTCTCGCTACCTTACTTCTCGCCACCTTACTTCCGGTGTTCCGAGTCGCTCGAAAGATGAATCCGTTTGGAGCGGTCTCTTGATAGTTGAGGAGCAGCTAATTCACAACATGCATTCCGTTTACTATTGGTCGAGCGTTTGTTAAGTGTTTTAGAATATCTAATTTTTCATTTCACGCATGGCCCTCCGCTCGCTACGGGGGTGCAACCAACAAAAACTAACCCAAGGTATGCCCAAAACGGAGGAAAAAAATATTTTGCAAACATAACCTAAAAAAAATAAAAAAACATCGACGGGTTCGAACCCGGGCTGCCGTATCATAGGCACAGCGTCTAACTACTGCGCCACCAGAGCACTTGAAAGCAATTCACTGGACCGTGAAGACTTTTTGCCTGCCTATTTCAGCCAATAGCAAGCGGAATGCAAGTTGTGAACTAGCCGCTAATGACAGTTGTGGTATATACGCTTTTTTTGGGGGAATTGATGGGACTTTCTCTCCTGCATGCTTGACGCATGTAGCTGGTAGGTAAGAGAAGACCGCTTTTCAATATCTAAAATTTTCGCTGTTATTTTTGACCATCAGGTCTTATTACCGTCTGATTTTGTAGTGAAATTCACTGGCAAACATGTGTGTCAGGTGTGGTTTCTGAAATTATTAGCCGTATTGTCCGATACCGATAAAGATGTTTAACGACTAGTGTGGTTACCCTTCCTATGAAAAAAAAAAAGAACTTCCGTGGGACAATATCATCCGTAACCTCCCGTGAGAAGAACTACCTTTCCCGACCTTCCGTGGGCCGATTGACCTTTCATGCCCTTCTGTGGGACAGAATTTTCTCACTTGGGGGTTGAACTTCCGTCAGTGGCCCTCCTATGCCGATCTAGCCAGTGCCCGGTTCCATTAGCCGTATCGAGGCCTTTTTTCTCGAGGTTATATAACCTAATGGTGGAAAACTAACTTCGCAGGAAATGCCGGTGAATTCCATCTACGAGAAACAAGTAGGATCAATTTTGTTTTAAATTAATGAACTTTTACCATTTCTAATATCGCCATTTATAGCTATTATCGTTATTTATCGATTTGTTTAAAGAATTGGATGTTAAACGACTGTAGGTCGTCCATCTTTTTGTACTGTACCTAATACCGTGGCGGGCAGCGTTTGTTTAATGAATTTGTTGTTTAACGACTGTAGGTCGTCTATCTTTTTATACCGTACCTATTACCGTGGCTGACAGCTTTTGCTTAATGAGTTTACTGTTAAACGACTGTAGGTCGTTTGCTTTGATATATCGTGTCGAATATCGGTATTTTGTAGCATTTTCAAATTTTGGCATGTACAAATGCTACAGCTTTGCTTGGTTTATATTACAAACACAATTTAGTTTGGATTATTCCAATATAGGTACAGTGTATGAAGTACATTACCTTGTTTTGTCTTGAAAGTAATTGAATACACTTTCTATATGTATATTTACGTGTCAGTAGGTTGTACTAGTTACTTATTATGTGATAATAACATCAAGGCTGATTTTTATCCCCTCCAATATCGTAGGTGCCCGACTAGGTGCGGAAACCTCTTTTAAAAGTTCTAGTTGTACAACCCAATTTGCTAGGCTATTAACTTCATCGATTTTTATACTTGAGCTCTCCTTTGATTACTCGGGATAATGCTCACAAGCTTTTCTTTGACCTAAAAGTTAATAAAAACTTAAACATTTGTTCGATACAAATGTAACCTTGAGTATGTCTATCATTTTAAATCAGTTGTTTGCAGTACCTACCTCAAACAATTTGGAGATCGTAAAAGTCATCTAATGTATATTATAATTCGTTTATCTAATTGTGTTTTGGTTTATTGTTTCCTTTTGTTTTATTCTTTTTTCGAAGAGATTTCGTGATTTCATTTTTAAAGTGTCAAAGTGCCATTCACCTATGAGTGACAGTAAGACAGGCACACCATATGATTTTGACAGGTTAGTCAGGTTCAAGAATCGACGTTCCCAAGTAACGGTTCTTTTAAGGCGTATTTACTTGCTGCCTGGCGAATGTGGTTTGGAGCAGAAGTTCGATTGACCGAGCTGTGACGTGGATGCGCTCGGACTCGCTATTTCAACTAAGTTAAGTTAACAGCAATGTTTCAGGGTCAAAGTGTTGAAATTTGTTCCGGGTTTTTTCTTTTACGTTAGACCGGCGCGGCGAGGAGTCGAGAGGCAGGCGTCCTTTGTGAAGCCTTTTCGAGGTGTAAATCCTCATGGACTGGTTTAAATAATTAGGGTCGTTATTTTATGATATTTTTGTTACGTTTATGTTTTTCGACTTGAACCAGGGTCATGGAGGTTACCTATAAAAGATTTTGTTGAGTTATTGGAATCCTAGCTCCACGTGGTAAGTTACCAAAATTTTCATGCAGTCTCAGTGGAATTAATTCTATTTTCCAATCTTTCTAGAAGAATCTGTGTTGCTGTCGCTCTTATGTTGCTGATCCTTGGAATGGTGGATTCTTGATTTTGGAGGAGTCTCTAGACACTGTTCGTTTTGTTCTACTGGCTATTACCAGACCATAGGGCCTTATAGATAGTTCTATAGGTAAGATGAAAAGCTAGTTAGGTTATGAGTAATCATTTTAATATTAGATATTTACTTTTTGTTAAGACAAACAATTGTTTTTAGGGTCCTCTCCACGGGTACCGCTCTGGTACACGTATATCGCTTTGACTACTTGCGATATCATTTCCAGCGTGTTTTGGGTTAGAACCAATACTTGCGTGTCTTAGGTTTAAACCACCGCTTGCGTGTCATTCCCTTTTTGGCTCATCATCGGCTGGATGTGATGTAATAAGTTTGGGAATGTCAAGTTATGATTTGAAGTGCTCTGGAGTTGCATGGACCGTACATATACTAATACTGGTATTTATTTGGAGAATATTTTAAGACTAAGAATACCTACTTCATGATTTGTAAGTAATACCATTTACCTTTTTATTTGTAAGGCTGTCTTGGCAAATTTAGATTATCTACAGATTGAGTGATTATACACATATTTTATTTTATATTATTGCGGCAGAATAAAATTCATGAATTTTAAACCCTGTGCGCTATTTACCATCATTCTAGTGACCTATTATTGAGTATGCGGAATATTTGTCTAACAGTTTGTATCTGACACCGTTGTTGATAATAGTCAATATTATGTAAGCTTCTTTTCTATTGCTTTATTGTTTATACATGTGATTGTAATTGTACTGTATCATTGTTGTTTTATATCAAGAGATCTCCTCATTAGTAGGGAAAGAATAAAGTATTTATTTTGGGGAAAAATTATGCCTTATTGAAAAGCTCCTCCAAAAATTACTTTTCAGGATTTAACAACATTATAGTTTTTTTTCCAAGTTGAGTCCCAGTTGACTTGGTGGTGCCTAATATATTTATTAAAGTGTACCGAGAATCCACGAACCTAGCTCTCCACTGTATGAGTCGCTGCCGTTTGCATCTATAGGTAGGTTTTCTAGAAGGACTTAGCAAAAGTTGCCATAATTTATAATTTTGATTTATGGATTCACTGTTACGACTGTCGACTTTATTATATCTACCTATTATCAATACTTCTCGTTTTTGTTTAAAGAGCTTACCGATGAATAGCTTTAGGTTATATATTATCGGGTATCATATCTATGCCCGTTTCTTACCATATTTTTACAGATATTTACTTTACTCATTATCACATCTGGTATTATCTCGAGTAGGGAATTTATTTTGCTAATGTTATGATAAGTAAGTGATTTACTTTTACTAAAATTAGATTCATCAAATATACCTTTATCTGACTGTACGTCAGCTCTTGCAGTATATCATACCCATTATCGTTATTGAATAATTGAAATTATCGTTGGATGGCTTTGTCATTTATTGTCTTTGCCAATTATTTGATTTTGTCTTTCCTTATTACCTATATAATATTACCTTAATTAGTAAATATCTTTTCTTTTTTTTTTATGGCAGTGGCACACACACTAAAGGGAGATCCTATGGCGCTCGACGAGCGGTGTGTGTGCGAAGATGTTGATTGACACGGTTCTTGAATAGTTGTAGGTTGTAATTAGTGGGAAACAGATGTCCTGGAAGTGAGTTCCACAGTGATGCAGTGCGCCAGACAAAGGAGTTCTAGTAAAGCGATGTTCTAGGTGTTTCTAGTTGTACGACGAACTGGTGCGCTCCTGCCGTCTGTCGGGACTGTCTGACAGGAGTTGCCAGGGGCGGGATTATGCGGGCCAAATCCTGGGAACATCTGCCGTGAAAGTATCTGTAAAACAGAGACATCTCGGCCACATGTCTGCGATGTTCCAGACTATCCAGATTCCGGGTCAACTCCGGATCGCCGACGAGACGCACAGCCCTCTTCTGAATGGAATCCAGCAGCTTTAGGGTATGCTTTGGTGCGGCACCCCAGATATGTGAGCTATATTCTAACCACGGTCTTATTTGCGCTTTGTACAGCAAGAGCAACTGCTGCGGTGTATAGAGTTTTTTGTTGCGAAATAGCGCACCAAGCTTCTGGGAGGCTGATTTTGCGATGTTAGCAACATGGTCATGCCATGACATATTGCTGTTGACCGAGACACCCAGCAGCCCGATTGACGAGGATGAAGGAATGGTCGATCCTGCCATAATGATGTCAGGACCCGCTGTATTGGCCCTCTTAGTAAACGTTGCTGCTTGGGTCTTTGCTGCATTGAACTGGACCAAATTTCGGTCGCCCCAAGTTTGAACTTTCTCCAGGTCTTGATTAATTGCTGTAATCTGCTCCTGTCTGCGGTGATGAGTCTCAGTCGCTGGTAAGGGTTTTTCTGATCTAAAGTGGGAGACAAGGGTACTGTCATCTGCAAAACTGTAAACAGGATTATTCGTTTCGATCAGCAGGTCATTAATATAGATGAGGAACAGAGTTGGTGAAAGTATTGCGCCCTGAGGCACGCCCGCGTTGATGGTGAATGTGTCCGAGATATGTCCAACGACTGCAACGTGTAGGGATCGGTTCTTAAGGAAACTGGCCAGCCAGCTGCAGAGAGAGGCGGGCAGTCCCAAGGACGGCAGTTTGTTGAGCAGTCCGTCATGCCAAACTCTGTCGAATGCCTTTGAAATATCCAACGCAATCGCTCGAGACTCTCCGTAGTTTTCAATTGCCCTACTCCATATATGAGTGACACAGGCCAATATATCTCCTGTCGATCTCTCTTTGCGAAAGCCGTATTGATTATCGCTGATTATTCTGTTGCTCTCGAGGTACTTGAGTAGTTGCTGGTTGACTACGCGTTCCATGACTTTGGAGATTATTGGAAGCAAGGCAATTGGGCGATAGTTTGAGGGCGTGGTTTTCTTGCCTTTTTTTGGAACAGGTTGCACTCGAGCGACTTTCCAAGAGGATGGGTAAATCCCTTTTCTGTAAGAAAGAGAAAAAAGCCTGGAAAAAACCGGTGTTAGTTCGTGGGCGCAGTTCTTTAGCACGATGGCAGGTATTCCGTCCGGTCCTGATGCCTTTTGCGTATCTAGTTCTTTAAGGATTTTGCGAATATCACGGTGAGAAAACTTGACTTCTGCCATGGTAGTGTTGATGTTCGGTATAGTGGGGAGAGTCTTGCCTTGGGGCACGTCTAAGGTAGAGTGCGATGAAAACATTTTGGCGAGCATGTTTGCTTTTCCTTGGCTGTAGTCGCCGTGATGCCACGTTCGTCCGTCAAAGGTGGGAGAGACGTTTTTGTAAAGTTGTTACTTACTGCCTTTGCTACCGACCAGAAATTCCTGGAACCACTGGGGCATTGCAAAAGTTTATTCCTGATCCTTTGATTGTGTTTGTCCTTAGTTTCGTCGATCACACGCTTGCACTCGTTTCTCGCTTCGATAAAATAATTGCGATTTTCAGCGGTCTGATTTTGCTGCCAGTACTTATAGGCTTGCTGTTTCCTTCCTACAGCTCTTTCGCATCTTTTATCGAACCAGGGCTTTCCTTTTGATGGTAACTTGATGGAACTTGGGATGTATGCTTCCATTCCTGAGGAGATTACTTGCATGATCTCTTCGCAGCAGTCTGACGGGTCGTCAGTGGCAAAGCAGACGTCGAGCCAAGGAAAATCTAGGTAGAACTGCCTTAGATCGTCCCAGTTTGCAGAATTGTAATGCCAGATTTTGCGAGGCAATGGTGGATCCTTCTGTATGGGTGGCAATTCACAAACCGTTGTAATAAGTTTGTGGTCGGAGGTACCTAATGGCGGACCAACTGTAACCTTGTACTGGTCAGGATTGGTGGTCAGAAAAAGATCCAGGAGTGCGGCGAATTCGCCCCTCTCTGAGATTCGAGTTGGTTCGTCTACAAGTTGAGTAAGCCCGCAGCTGATGGCAAATGCTTTAGCTTCTCTACCTTCGTTGTCGGTCTTGTTGTGATGTTTGAGCCAGTTGGTGTTGTGGGCGTTGAAGTCTCCCAGAACGATTATTTCTGAACTGGGGTGATCGACCTGTATTGAGTCAAAAGTGGTAGCTAATGTTGAAAAAAAGCTTTGGGAGGCTCTATCGCTCGGAGGGCGATAGAGACAACATATAAACTTGGTAAATCCCTTGGCGGTGAACTTGAGCCACATGACGTCAAGGTTGTTCGGTTCGAGTGTTTCCTCGCGGTGACATGAAAGGTCGCTTCGGACAAAAAGGCATATTCCGAACTTATATCTAAATCGGGTATGTAAGTCGTAACCAGGTAGAGTTGTTGTTGTAGAACATACTTGTGTTTCTGTAAGGGCTAATATGTGTGGTCTATTTGCTTGTAGATGTTGGTGTACCGAATTTATGTCTGTATTTAGGCCTCTTATGTTGCAGAAATCCATTCTAAATTGGTTCGGTATCTTTGCTGTCTGTGAAATGCGGAATGAAGGGCTCCCAGGGCCACCCAGCGCCCGGAGATCCGAATGGCCGGGGAGTTTACTTCCGGAATATTTTGATCCTGGAAGCACCATCATGTCCATATATTCCTACTGTGGAACCCGGGACCACCAGCGCGGAAGCGGAACGTGATTTGGGAAAACCACTTAGCGCCTCCCAATTCTGGTGGGGTGGTCTTTCACCGGACGATGTGAGTAGGCTTATGCATCTACCACCTAGGGCCGCTTCCACTCGAAGCATCGGCCTCAGACTCATTCCTTTGGCGGTCCCTAGTCTGACAGGGGTAAAAATGGGGTTTGTTGGATCACTCCCCAGTGATCAGCTCCAGACTTTGCTTTCCTGATTATCTGATTTACTTGTGTATTACAATCACAGAACAATAAATTTTTACTGTAAACCACTGAACGCCTCATAGCAGTAAACGGTTTTGATTAACTGCAATTTGCAACTTTATTTTTTCGCCTTTGTACCGCCATCGAACTGAGCTCAATTCGTTTTTACCTGTAGATACTTGCCGGCTAGATCTATATATATTTAGATCATTGGTTATTTCATTGATTTATTATGTCTTTATTAACTTCTTATTGATATAGGTAATCCCACTGCCATGGGATTTATTTAAATTAGTTTTGTTTAGTAATCACTTCGTGTATACCTGTAGATATTTACCGGCTATATACATACATATTTACTTCACCAGTTATCTTATTGATTTACAATAAGGTCAGTTTACTAAAATAATTCTTATTTACAGTACTTATTGATTGACTGCATTAAGTCCAACCTTTAAGAATTCAATGTTGGGTTGAAATTATTTCAAGATAGGAATTGGGCAATGTTAATGTTATAGGACCTAGATTAAAACTTAGTATTTTAGTTGCTTTTATTTGATAGTCTGACAATATATATGATATACATTATAGCAGAATCTACTCATTAGTTTATAGGCGATACCATAACTTCAAATTAATTGCCTCTGTGATTTTTTTTAATATTTAAATAAATAATTTAATTGGGATCCCGATGTTTTGGTAATTTAGTGACAAACGTACATTTCCTTACCTTTGATTTCTAAATTTTACTGCCCTGATTTCAATGTGTAAAAATCATTGATTGATTCCTAATTAATAATTTAGTGGCGCCTTCACCTACCTGACAACACCTAGACCCATACCTTTAAATACAATTAAAACCGATGAGTGAACCTGCCATATGCACCGCCTGTTAAGCAATTGATAAATCGCGTTAAATAATTAGCGCCCAACGTTTAAGGCTGGTTACAAAGCAAGACAGTTTTTTTTACAAAATGAAGCAACATTAATGAAGCAAAGTTTGTTTTTTGAAAAACGCAACTGGTTTAAAATGAAAACACATTTTTTTACAAAAAAAAATGTAAATCTGCTTAGTTTACAACCACAAAGCTTAATGAAACAATCTAAGGTAGTTTCGGAGATAGTAAACAAAAAAAACAACTTATCAAACAAAATTTTACTACCCTGTATATCAAAAATATAGCGAAAAAGGACTTATACTTATTGGAACTGACATTGACTACCCGTATAGGATGCTTACATTTTCCTTTCATTTAGACAAATTTTACTTGACATTTTCAAAAGGAACACCCTATATGTTTTATCGAAAATTGGAAAAACCACCAAAAGCAATTCAACTGAAATGTAGACCATAGCTTAAATTTATGTTCAATACTGGCAACTTGCATGTAAAAATAGCGGTTATTGTAAAAAGCTGTATTCATATAAGCTAATTTCATATTATTATATCACCATTCCCCAAATTGTATTGTCTACTGTGTATGTAATATACACTAAACATTTTAAACCCTTTAATAATTTTACCGATGGAACCTTTAGATGTATTTCTGTCAGCGACTCGCTACATAAAATGCTACAAACATAAACAATAACAAATAAAAGGGTTTATCTTTCCTAAATTACACTTGTCGGGGTGGTCTCCAACAGTTTGTAAACACTGGGTGTAAACTGATTAAAGAAAAGTGGTAAGAAAAAATCCTAGACTCGAACAGTCTTTTTAAGAAAACCGCAATATAAACAAAAGTTAATTTTGTTGGTATTTTCTCTTTCTGATGTAAATCGTAGTTTTTGGTTGAATTTATTGAAGTTATTTGAAAGAGATAGGTTTATTCCTTCAATAAATTCATCACACGTTAACGGTGTGTGGTTTGTTTGGATTATTCCATTGTTCTTTAATGGCGAAAAAGTAGAAAAAACATACCTTATTATAATTTCTTATTCTACTTGTTCCCATATTGCATTATAATTCATTGTCCTCGCACTCAATACTTATTTAGATTTCTTTTTTTTAGCAGAATTTTATAGTGTATGGCTTAGTCCACTTGTTCCCGGTACGTGTTCTCAATCTGAATTTGATATATTTTTGAATGAGCCGTCACGCGTCATGATCGGCCAAGCGAGGTTCAGCAAACGACGAGTATTTTTTGCGTATGTTTTTTTTTGGAATAGGAGTTGAATGAATGAATGATTTTGGGGGTATTAGTACACTGCGACCTGTATAGATCTATTGTGTTCCCCTTCCTTGCTACTTCCGTTGATGTGATTCTTAATCGCAGGACCTCATCCAGCTTCAGTGCTTTGATAAACGCAAGTAGTCTGGATGGTTCTATGGATGGAAGTTCAGGTGTCTTCTTAACCGGCAGTGGACTGTAAGAAAGCCGGTAAGGATATGGAGATTGTTAGTGTTATAAGATATTTTGATCTTAGTGGGTGAGGGGACCCTAGAAACATCTATGATTGCCTTAACCCTGGAAGAGGTTCCCATAGACTGATCCATTTGGTTCACTCTTCATTCCTGAACTCTTCTTTGTAGGTGTGCATCCCTATGTCACAGATGGGCTCCTGTCCTAAAGCGGAGTTTGTGCTCCTACTTTTGCCAATTGGTCTGCTTTTTCGTTCTTCTATCCCAGCGTGTCCTGGTATCCATTGAAGGGACAGTCTGTTTTCTCTCTATCTAGGCATTCCCATATACCATTCTGGAGCTGATGGTCGGTGAGCTAAGCGCTTTGATGGCTGCTTGACTTCCTGAGAAGATGACAATCTCCTTCTTCCTACAGTCTCTGCCAAGGTTGTACTGCGCACATCTTCCTATGACGTTAATGTCTGCCTGGAATATGTCCGGGTGTTTTCTCACTGCTTCGCAGAATCTGGTTCCCTGTTCAGCTCTTGACCCATTTGTATACCATTTTATGACACTTTGCTGCAATGTGAGTATGAGATCGGGAAAATGCGACGTTTAAATGAAACATGCAGAAAATCGCAAAAAATGTCCAAAGTTTTTATTATTTCGACAATTTTACGTGTCTGAATAGATAGCTTTGCTTTTGATGCATTACGGGAAATTTGAAGGAATAAGTGTTCCAATATTTTGGCATGATGACGTTTAAGTTAAGAAATGTATATTTATATATGTAATTGCTTGAATTCTCAATGAGAATCGGTCAGGAATGTAAAACGTGAAATTTTTTTGGTGATTAGAGGCAGTTTTTATTTTCTGGTAGATTTCGAGGTAAAATTTTACTTGTAGTATATTGATGCATATAGTTTAAATATGTGGTGTGGCCATCCCAGACTACAAATATTAAAGGAATTCTGTATAACATTTGACATCATCGCGCTGCTTCTCAGTACCGTTTTTAGACCTATCAAGGTTTGCTTCATTCAGTGATGCCAATTCCACCGATTTATCGGTATATCTACCGATTTTGACACTAAACTACCGATATACGGATTTTCGGTGCCACCTACCGATATTTTCGAATATTAAGTAAAAGAAAATTTGTAATTTGCTGAGGTGGATGCTATCTTTCGAATCGCTTCCTATATCATCAATCAAAATTAGAAACATTAGACTGACTCTGAATGGCGTTCATTAATACATTTTGAAGAAATTTAGTCATTTCCAGATAACGCAGTGCTATTTTGGCAAAAAGTGAGAAAACTAAAACTAGGCGGTGAATCGTTAATGTTAAAAGCTTTAAGTGATTTTGTTGTTAATACATTAACATTTCTACCCTACTCTGTTAATGCAGAACGAATATTTTCATCCGTAAACTTAATGAAAACAAAACAAAGATACAAATTAAACACGGAATCAATAGTAGGATTGTTTCATACAAAAGATATATCGGCAATACCGTTTGTGAGGATTTTACTGTTAATGAACCCTTAATATTAAATGTGAAAAAACGAAATTTATATTCTTCTAGTGAAGGGATTTTTTTTAATTGCTTTATAGTTGTAAAACAAAAAAATATCTTGTTGGCAAAGCATGTTAATCATAATCATAACAATGATCCATATGAACTTTATTCTAAGGTATAAAATTCAATAAGACCTAAACAGGAATGGCCAGGACTGTCATTAAACCTGTAAATTAAAAGAGTAATATCTACACAAATAAAACTATAACACTAATGTAAATACAAACATAAAAAACGACGGATCTTAATTTAGGAAAACCCAAGCAGTAAAAAAAGAAAACTAGGTCAATATTTGCGTGAAATCATAGCACTCAAACCAAAGTACGATCTTCCCACCCTACCTCTGTATTGTCTTACCGCCGCAAAATACAACTAATCGGAGTAAAATTAGGCAAAAATAAAACATATAAACTGATCATTCCAGCATTCGGACGAAGAATAGCAACCCCAACTAGACCTCATGATGGTTTTTGTACTCCATTTCGAAATGTTTTCTCTGATGCAATATTCTTCGTAGTAGAGTGCCCAACGCAGTAAAAGCCTTCTATAAATGATTTTTGTGGGCACCTCGGGGTTGCAAGCTGAAATTTTCACAGAATGAA
>MU186897.1:0-54464 GCA_016904865.1 Pissodes strobi
AGATCCCTGTGGGACTCCCGAAAGAACACATATTTCACTCGAAATATAGTTATTTATGCGCACGCATTGGCCTCGCCCAGACAGAAAACTGCGTATCCATCCTACCACCGAATCACCAAAGCCAAGAACACTCAACTTATGTAACAATAGTTTATGATTTACCCTGTCAAAAGCCTTCGAGAAGTCGGTGTAAATACTATCAACACACAAACTTCTCTCGAAGGCCTTCAACAAGAACTGCTCATAAAGAAGCAAATTTGTAACGGTTGATCTTCCCTCTGCAAAACCGTGCTGGTTATCCACAATAAGCTCTCTACACGTCCAAATCAACCGGTCCGATACAAGCCTATCGATGAATTTAGGTATGACTGATGGTTTTGCAATACCTCGATAATTACTGATATCTTGCCTGTTACCTGAGTTAAAAACCGGAGTCAAATAACTTGTTTTCCAATAATCAGGAAATCACCGTCCTTAAGTGACAAATTAAATATAAAATTTCGACCCCGTAGTTCTTCCCGTTTTCCCAAAATTAATTATTTTTATTTTTTCTTCTTCTCCCTCTCCTGGCCGAACGAGGGGGTACAGAGTCAAAGTTTCGATCCTCATTTTATCCCTGCTACATGTTCTGAAAATTTTAGCCTTTTAGCTATACTGGAACATGCTTAATTAAAGGGGCGTTTCTCTTTGATTTCCGTTTCACTATGATAAGCGTTGCATTTTTTCTGACTACCGTGGCTAAAGAAGTTTCTCTTAAAAAAAAAGTCGTGAGTAAGATCAGCACAGTACACGTGATAGAAGCGGATACTTCTTTATTGAGTCTCAACCTATTACTTATTTGAGCCGATTCCGATACGTTATAATCAATTTTAATAGATTTAGTTAGTCGTCTAATCAACTGTTGGTTTGTTTCACTTAGCATTAACTTATTTTACTAATTTGAGCGGGTTCCGATGCGTTTAATAGATTAAGTTAGTTTGGGTTAGTCGCCGAATCAACTTTCGGTTAGTTTCACTTAGTCTAGACTTACTTTAGTTATTTGGACAGGTTCTGATACGTTATAATCAATTTTAATATGGTTGGTTAGTTTGGGTTATTGGCACAATCAACTCTTGGTTAGTTTCACTTATTCTTAACTTATTTTAGTCATTTGAAGAGTTTCCGATACGTTATGTTCAATTTTAATAGATTTGGTTAGTTTGGGTTAGTCGTCAATTCAACTTTCGGTTAGTTTCACTTATTCTCAACTTATATTAGTCATTTGAAGCGGCTCCGATACGTTATAATCAATTTTAATAGATTTGGTTAGTTTCGGTTAGTTTCACTTAGTCTCAACTTATTTTAGTCATTTGAAACAGTTCCGATACGTTATAATCAATTTTAATAGATTTGGATAGGTTGGGTTAGTTTCACTTAGTCTCAACTTATTTTACTTATTTGAGCCGGTTCCGATACGCTATAAACAATTTTAATAGATTTGGTTAGTTTGGGTTAGTCGTCAAACCAACGATACGAAAATTTCGTAACGCGAGACGAAAACATAAACCATGTCGTGATGCGACCTTGAAAAATCACTATCATGAAACTAACGAAGTATTCACTTTAAAAAGGTTAGAACGCGATAAATCAGTAAACTCTATTCATAATACGTTTCTAAAAGAGTAAATATTAAACATGTAATTAATTACATATTATTATTTTATCGGTGTATAGCATTTCTTCTCACTTCATTACATTTATCTCAGTGTATTAAACCGGTCATCTGTCACATATGACAAATTGAACTTGGCTCTCCAACTTCAAAGGTGCCGATGGCTTTTGTCGCTTCTCTGCGGTTGTTATTCTCGGATTTCAGTTTTAGATCTGTTTAAGGCCAGTCGATTTCCAGCAAACCATTCCTCTGCCTTCAACTGCGCCCCAGTAATGATCTGTCTCAGATTCTCCAGGCATTCATCAGCCACATAAATCATAGTGTCATCGGCATAGTAGGTGATTTTGGTGGTATCAAGAAAGTGCTCCATATCGCTCAAAAAGATGAGGAAGAGAATGGGGCCCAATATTGAACCTTGTGGGACCCCAACACCTATATCCAGCACCTCAGATCATTCACCGTTCAACAACACTGATTGTTTTCGATTGCCAAGATATGATACAATCAGTTTTAGACATGGCTGGCCAAAACCCAGTTTTTCCATTTTAGCAAGAAGTAGATCATGAGGGGCACAGTCAAATGCCTTACTCAAGTCGCAGAAGATGGCCGCTGAATAGACCCTCTTCAAAACATTGTAGTGTGTACTTGATATATTTCAATATGACATATGTAGTGCTTAGATTTTGTAAGAAACCAAACTAATAATAATAATAATAATAATAATAATAATAATAATCTTTATTGATGATTGTTCATGCCTTAAGCATTTTCACAAGTCACTTACAGTTTAGAAAAATGCAAATAATGCAGTTACAATACAGACAACATTCAGATTATATATAATAAGTCACAGGTTAAATTCATATAAAAAAAACACAAATTACAGTACACAAATACATCGCAAAACACTACATCTGTGACAAAAAAAAAACATTGAAGAATTACAATTTATTATACTCCATATCTCCTAATACCCAGGCCAAACTAGGCAACATACTCTTCAAAAAATTATACCAGATCAGCAAAATTATTTTGAAGGAATTCTTCAGTGCTATAAAAGGCTTTTCTTTGTAAATATTTTTTCAGTTTTGATTTAAATGAATTTCGGTTTAAACTTTTTATTGTAACGGGTAATAGGTTGAAAAATTTTACACCGTGGTGGTTTCGGCCATCCCTAGCTCTGGCAGTCCTTGTATAAGCCAAACTAAGGCAATCTCTGGCCCTGGTATTGTAATCATGATAGTCCCCATTGTAGGTGTAGTCATCGGCATTGTCTCTTACATACATGAGACAGCCCAATATATAAACTGAGGGCAGTGTAAGGATACCAAAAGAGATGAAAGAGGCCCTACAACAGTCTCGGTATCTTAGACCAGCCATGACCCGCACACAGCGCCTTTGAGCCGCAAAGATTCTGGAGGCATATGATGAATGACCCCAACACAGTATGGCATATGAAAGATGGGAGTGAAAATGGCCATAGTAGGCGTTAAGTAGGACACCCTGTGATACAATTTTGATAAGATTGCGCAGAATAAATATTTTTCTACTGAGAACATTTTCCAGATGGTCGATATGTTTTTCCCATGTTAGTCCAGAGTCAAGATAAACGCCAAGGAATTTTACAGGACTAGTTTTGGTGTTAATGGGTCGTAATGAGAAGTCGATCATTTGAGTTTTTGCCTCATTGACACTGAGTTCATTAGACAAAAACCAATCGTTGATATCAGACTGTATCGCTGTAGTCTGCTGGTCAAGATCAATCAAATTATTAGCTTTTGTGACTGCTGTAGTGTCATCAGCAAATAGGACAAAATTAATGTTATTATGAACAGAACATAAAGGAATGTCGTTTATATAGAGGAGAAACAGAATTGGACCAAGGACAGACCCTTGAGGCACACCCATTGCAATATATTTCTGGTTCTTGTTAATGACATTATTTGCTTCTAGATATTCACATAGTTGGATTTTTACGGCTTTCTCGTAGATCTTGGAGACCACAGGCAGTATTGATATAGGCCTGTAATTTGATACATCTTCTCTATTTTCTTTTTTGTAGATCGGTGTTATCGATGCAACCTTAAGTGAGCCAGGAAATACCCTTTCTCGAATACACTGGTTAAGGATTTTGGTGAAAGGAATGATTATTATGTTTTTTACAGATTTTAATAGTGGTGCATTTAAGCCATAGATGTCTCTGCTATTTTTGTCTTTTAAAGAACTCAGAATATTGCGCACTTCATTAAAAGTGACCTCCCTCAGCTGAATTGGTAACTGGCCCCCATACCGTACAGAGGTTAATGGATCATGATTAGAATCAGGTAGATCAGAAACAACCATGTTTGCAACGTTGACAAAGTAGGAGTTAAATTCATTAGGAGTCAAGTTAGATTTGTTTGGTTCTGTTTTGTTTTTATTTATGAGACCCCATAGTGTTTTTGTAGGGTTACTAGCACTTTTGATAAAGTTATCGTTTGCTATTTTTTTTTATATTATTATTTCAGATTTATATTTCGGCCTACATTTATTTCTTATCTTCCGATTTTCTTCTGTGTTATGCATTTTACAGTATTCATTTAGAAAGTGAAGTCTGTCGCGCATGTTTCTTTGTTCTTCTGTAGACCAAAGCACTCTCAATGAGCTATGCTTACAGACTATATGTTTCGCCGGGAAAGCATTTTGATAAGCTGAGGTCAGGCTTCCAAGAAAGATATCCATCCCACCGCAGGCACTGAGCATACCACTGTCTATAAAATCCCACTTGGTGTCATTAACCAGATTAAAAAATTTATTTTTGCCTACTTTTGTAATAGACCTTAGTGGTATTCCCAATCTCCCGCGCTGGACATTGAATCCTCATGACCTGACACAGGTGGTCGGACAGTAGTGCATCGATGATAGTGGTTTCACAATGATTAAAACCAAAATTAATAAAGATATTGTCAATGCAATTTGAACAACGTGTATTTTCAAATATTGTTTGTCTAAATCCATATGTAGCGAGGAGGTCTATTAGTGTAATAATAGTATAGTATAGTATGAGGATTATTCGTGTTAAATTCTACGTTAAAGTCTCCACTTATAATTATATTATTTGAAGTTTTAAAAGAGGATAATATAGTATCTAGGTGTTCAGTAAAGATATTAAAGTCACCTTGGGGAGCACAGTAAATATTAATAACAATTATATTTAGTATATCAATTCTTACAGCTGATACTTCAATATCTCTCTCACTAGAAATAAAATTCAAACAATTACAAGTGAGTGTGTCCCTAATCAATATGATTCGGGACACACCACCATGGGTGAGTACACTTCTGGAAAAACTGGCTCCAAGAGTATACCCATCCAAGGTGAAATTTTGTACCTCTGAACTCGTCATCCAATGTTCACTAACACAGATGACATCAGGACTCCTAGTACCAAAGTTTGTTATCAGGAATGCTTCCATTTCACTTATCTTATTCCTGTACTTTGCACATTTATGTGGATTAAACAAAGTAAAGAATTTTTACACCCTTTGACGTATGTTTTTAATTTTGTCTGACTAGTAGAATCTAATTTATTATTTAGTCTAAAGACATTTGACCATAGTTCTTTTGACGACGAAAGTCATATCTTTTTACAAAAGGTAGGATTGTACATATCCTTGTAATTAAAAGGGGCGCACACCATAAAACATTTGTTTTTTGATTCTTCGGTTGGTAATTCCTTAACTTGTACATCAGCATTCTGGAGTTCTTGTTTGGATTTTATATAGTTCATGACAATGTCAGATATAGCTTCTCTTTTTACACGATATAGATAAATCCATGTTTTCTTTTCCACTCCTCCAAAACCAGAAGCTTCTTCAGCGGTGCCAATTCTCTTCTGGACATGTTTATCATGTAGTTTACATTTTTGTTATTCCTGCGTTTATTTGTTTGCGTTTTGCATCCGTTGTTTGGGGTTATGTTCTCCTTTTCTATTTCTTCGACAGTTTGATGCGATGTTGCCACTGGGAGGGGGGGAGGGGGGCTATCCTTGGTAGCCAGTGCCATATTTTTGTCTGTGACAATATCTGATGTTGTTGGAATTACGGATTTGATAGCGTTATCAGCAGGTGATCCGTCGACTTGATCCAAGTGATCCCGCTTGCCAAACGAATTACAGTTATCTCTCTTACCATTTTCGTTTGCTTTTTCTATGCTTTTCGGCGGAAAATTGGATTTCTTATTAGAGGAATTGTATTCTAAAGCTTGTATTTTTTCTAGAAGTAGTCTGTTATTTTCCTTTAATATGTTGTTTTTATCTGTACATTCAGCCAGTAGCAATTTTAGGTACGAAATTTCGTTTCCCAATATATAAGAATAAGTTGGGGTTTGGAACATTCGGCAAAATGCACTACAACACAGTTTTATCTGCAAAAGTGAATTTATCGCCAGACGCGCATTTCGCTAATCATGTTAGCGTCGTCAGCAAATGATTAAAGTTTTTATCATTTCCTGATGATACTAACGGGGTTAGTGAAACGCGCGTCGAGCACAAAATTATTTTTCGGTATTGTGGATAAAAATGTGTTGTAGTACTATATAAGAGTGTGAAAACTGATTAATCAGTTCATTGCTTTGATGAAGTGCTGCTTATTTTGCAACAATATATTGTATATTAATTCACTAGCAGTATGGCTTTCGTGTCACAACACGAGATATAAAGCATTTCTTGAGAAGATGGTGTGCTTATACGTTAACTGCAGAAGCGAAAGGATCTCCCCATAGAGCTACTGTAATATAAATATAGTTGCTTTTATGTATTAGGATAGTTTTGGTTGGTTGTGCCCCGAGGCGAGCGGAGGGCCAGGCTTGAAGTGTTCAAATATTTGAAGACGCAACGTAATGGGGGTCTTATAGCTTACATGTATATTACAGTCGCCCTATGGCAGAACCTTATGAGTCTGCAGTTTACGTATATGCGGACGTGATAGTTAATTCCAAATATACAAAAGCCTTTGATAATGTTAATCATACAGTCCTTCCTATTGTGCAAGCTGAAGTGGGCTGAAGTCGATTAATCTCATATCGCGGATTACTAATTATTTTTGTATCAACTGGAAACTTAATTTGATCTTAACAGGTTGATTTGATAGTGAGACACAAACGATATATAATTGAATACCTCCAAAGGCAAATGTTTCTTCGTAGTACAAAAATCCAATATGACTATCAGAATCAAAGGTTAGTGAATTGAGAGACTCCATATATCCAATTTTAGGTTTCATCACTAAATATTTTAAAAACACCTCAATTAAATTCCTTTATTGATCATCTGGAATATTTTTCTTCAGTCTGGTATCCTCAATACACTTCCCGCGCGCACGCCTTGGAACGTATTGAATATATGAGTAGGATTGGCAAGGAATTTGAATAAAACTTGCTCCATCCTAAAGATTTCTCAGTAGATATGCAGTAGTACAATTTCTATCCATTAACCTTCCGACGAAATAAAGACCTCAAATGGAACTCCTTGAACTGGTTTGTTCCAAGAAGCTTAAGCTCTACTATTATCTTGTCTCTACAGTTTTATAGAACAGATTACCAATCAAACTCACATGTCAAGAGCTTCATTTCTTCTGTACATCCTACCAATTCTACCCATGTAAATTTGTGTAGTGTACCTATTTCATTTTGAATTGAATAGAATAATTATTTTATTGTTATTTTCTTTGGGTTAAATCAGCATCTCAATTTGTATATGGGCATGGCCTAAAAATAAATACGATGCAGTGCTTACCTTGAAACATAGCTAGAAATGCGAACCACATTTCTAACAGACTGTCATCGGCCATAAACTTCAAAGCTACTGGTCTGTGGGATAAAACATTGTTCAAGTCTGATACAAGAGGCCAATAACAGTGATCTTTCATAACAGACTTGGCACAGTCTACTACAGAATGGCAGTTTTGATCTGGATCTAAAAATTAATGCAATTTGATAAATATCTAAACCAAAACAAATAGAATAGATATAGTAATAAAAGTTTTGATCTTCTACTGTGATTGAATTGAATTGAATTTACTAAAAAAGTTTATCACTAAGTGAAATAATGGTATTTTAACAGTTTTATTATAAACATCGCTTTATATGCGACAGTATGTACTGGGCAGCATTAACAATGTGTAAGTAAAGCCGAGTTATTTCCTAATTTGAGAAGGGTACAAACGTTCGGGAAACAGTTCGTATAGCAAATGAAAGAATGACAGAATTAATTATTCTCCTATATCGACCTCAGACTGTGCTATCCAGAGATAAATTAAAAACACTGATATTGGAGAATAAATATGATATTTCAAAAACACAAATGGATTTCATAATTATTTTAAATATTGCTAATAAATATATTAATAGTAAAAAAACGGATCCTGGCTGTGCAAATGTTGAACAATTTACCTCTAAATAATACAAAATATCTAGCTGTTTATGAATTTAAAACTAATCTAAAATTTATTTCATTAACAAATATTGCATTATTATTTATTTAATTTTAATTTTAATATATCTCAGGGTTATTTCGACTAACCCAAACTTTATGCGAATTATTCATTAAATATTGTTTTTATATGTGCATTAAATACGTATATTATACTTGATTGTATTTTTCATATATTGTAACAAATATGTTGAAATAAGATGAAAACTAGATTTATAAAGATTAGACAGACTTGGCTGTCATTTGTAATTTTGCAAGAAAAAACACCTTACTTACAATGCAGTGTATTTTGGATCAATATTTTACTCATCATGCTCTTCAAGCTGACCACCATGACATGTAACAAATTCAGCTGTTCTGTCATTCTCAATGCCAAACTCTCGTTGCTGAACAACTGGACACTGACGTGTACTACCCGATTACTCAGTGTGTCCGGGTCAGCGCTGTTCTCGAGCATGATGCTAATGCGACTGTAGTGAAGAACAAAAGCTCGGGTCAAAGCTTCTTTGTAGTCCGGATCTGGCAGCATGTTGAGCAGAAGACATACAACCTAAAATATTGGATGAATATTATTGATATGAAATGAACCAAACCCAATAATGTATTTGTCTATTTTGCGTTCAAAATGATTTCATTTCGATACACAAAGGACTGTCGAAAAATACCTCTTTTCAACGCTACTTTTGTTGACCTGTTGCTATGATATTAACAATTGTTCAATGTCAAGGCCCACTAGCAAAAATTGCGACAACACTTCTTTCAATTAATAATGACGTAAAAAATTACAAGATGGCCGCAAAACTTCTGATCCGGACCAGAATAAATTAATGTTTTTCAGTAAAAAAAGAACTGCAAAGTAGAAAAAATAGCATAAAATACACTTTTTAAAATACATTTAGCGCACTCGCACGTTAGATAACTCCCCGCAGGCGGATCGTTTCCTAACCTCGTGCTCGTGCAAAAAATATGGTCTTTTAAAATAGTCTCTTATAAATCTTAATAATATGCTATTCTAAATACAGTTTCACTGGAGTTCCTATGAATTAACCCAAACTACTGTTAATGTGGTATATGAACACCATGTCCATCAGTTTTCCTTTGTTATATTACCTCTGCAGTGTTCCTGCTTCCGACTGACTGTGCAAATATAAACTTTTGAATACTTGCTATTGAATACATAAGAAAAAAAATCTGAACCAGCAGCGCTATTTATACAACAAAAATTAGAAAAAATATGTACAAAATAAACAGATGTTTTCATTACAAAACACCAATAATTCCCTCATCATCCTAAGTAGAATTGTATATTCTTAAACCTAGAAATTGAAAAAGCTGCAAAGAAGGAACAATTATTTTTTCCATTTACTTTGGCCTTCATCTGTGGGCAAGTCGCCAAGACAAGCTGTACGTTATGAACTGCGAAGGGGTTGTTCCCTCTTCAATTTCAAAGATCAAAAGTTAGACAAATAGCACAGAGGTGTAAGACTCTTCTTCCTCTCGGGTAACTGAGGAGCTTTTTACAGTAATTAAATCAATGAAGAAAAATTTACATACAAAGAGGAAGTCAATCAGAACCACAATTACAATTTTGGTTTATCATCATTTAACTAAATACTTGAGTTCTGCAGCTTACAATGTATACATCTGCAAAGAAACAAAATGCATTGCAGTGGCGGATCGTGGTATAAAGCAACTGAGGCTGGGCTTCACATGTAAAAATTACAATCCAATCTGAAATTTTCAAGTAATGTTTATGTAAATATAAGATGTTTTTGACTAATTTCCAATCATAAAAGTATAAAAATACAAAAAAAGTTTAAAATATTATCTTTTAAACGCTCAAATCGTTGCCCGACCGCATAACATAGCTGTAGTAAGTTCAGAAATGTTTGCCTCATACGCGTCATGCATTGCCGATATAGTATTACGCTCCCCACCGGTTCCGTTGCACAAGACGAAGGTTTAAATCAGCCAATTTTAGTAGCCGTATGAGGCGCACAAATTTGTGCTTGTATTATTTTCAGCAATAAGCAGTAGCTTGCATGTTGCCGATTGTTGCCTTTGTTTTTGAATAAGGACTTTTATTTAAATACTCCCTTTTTTAAAAACATAAAAAAAAAACAAGCTAGAAATGATTGATAAATAAATGATTCCACTGTTTTATGGTGTATTATGAAGTTTAAGACCCAATAATACAAATAAAGAATAGGTGGGCTGGTGGGTATTACAATCCTTTGACTCATAGTATTAGGGGTAGGTGTCTATTTGGAACTTGACAACGTTTTATTATCAACTTCCTCATCTCATCTATTTTCTTCTTGAAGGGAAGGGTCAAGTGTCATTTCAGATGTCGATGCATTCGTAATTAAAATTAGATCACGTCAGTCGACCGCGATCCGCGTTAGTTGGTTTATTTTTGTTTGTGAATTTAGATTTTCGATGCGGATTTTACGGTTTAAAAACATAATTAATACTGTTGTTTTGTATGTTTGTGTTATTATTAAGGAAATAAGGAGGTAAGTAAGGCAAGAGTCCTTACAACAAGGTAAGCTGATTTTTGTTTTCTTTTAATAATGCAGTATTGCCATATCCGAGGTCATACAATTATCAAGGACGTGTTTATTTAAATTATTTTTTGTTCTCGGTAGTAGGTTTTGCATCGGGTTGAAATGAATCCCTCTCACGATATTGTTTTGTCTTTGCTCGAAACTCCTTTCTCGCGACAATCTGAAGTGGAAAAGCGGCAAATTTTGGAGAGTCGACCACCAAAGCCAAAAATAACGGCAATTTTTTGCGAAAAATGGGTGGGTCGTCGGCATACTACGCGAACGTTTCAAACTTCCTGGTATGATAATTATAGATGGCTTTGCGGAAGTATATATAAACAGAGTTTGTATTGCAGGCCATGTTTATTAGTGGGTAAAGCGAAAAATTGGTGCTCAAATGATGGATTCAAAGACTTTAAAAAAATTCTCGTAGTACTAAAATGCAAGAGGCTTCTAAAGGAACATATAAAAATCTTTATGGCTGTCGTGTGGTTAGAGCAAAACAGGGTGACTATTCAGGATGCGTTAAGGGAAAACGCACGTTTAAACTTAATTTTATTCAACGAAAATGCCCGGAAAATCGCTTATTAATTAGTTATTTAATAGATGTCACACTTACTTTAGGTAAACAAGCACTGTCTTTTCGAGGCCATAATGAAAGTTTGGAGCCGTTAAATCGCGATAATTTTAAAGAGGTTTTTAAATGCCTAATTAAACATAATCAAGACCTTACAGAACACTGC
The DNA here is from genome assembly GCA_016904865.1 of Pissodes strobi. NCBI lineage: Eukaryota > Metazoa > Arthropoda > Insecta > Coleoptera > Curculionidae > Pissodes > Pissodes strobi. The sequence goes on from MU186897.1 coordinate 11,410, forward strand.
GAAAAATTAAGCAATAGTTTTACCGGGCATGAATATTTGACAGATTTTATTAAAAATGAGGCTAATGATAAAGAATGTTTTCTTTTCGGTGTAATGGCAGTGATACAACAGATATATAATGGAGCGCTCCCAATGCTCCATAACTATTCGATACGTAATAAAAGGGTGTCTGTATGAAACATGTTTGGGTTTTTTTGATGTGAGCGAAAATAGAACTGTAGATGCTCTTTATAATTTGTTAGAAAATGTGTTGGAGCCATATAATTTTAGGGAAAGACTAGTGGCTCAGTGTTATGACGGGACCAGTGTTATGCCTGGCGAGCTAAATGGCATTCAAGCAAAGATAAAATCTTCTGCACCCTTGGCTTTCTTTACCCATTGCTGCGCACATAGCTTAAACCTTGTGCTGCAGCAAGGCACTAAGCAAATAGATAAAAGCAGATTTTTTTCTGTACTTTGTTAGGTATTCCAACCTTTTTTCATAATTCATCGAAGCGCCCCTTTGTTCTCGATCAAAGAGTCGGAAAAAGGATACCACGATCGGTTGAAACACGCTGGTATACCCGTTCCAAAATCCTAAATTTAGTTGCTACTGAATGGGATGACTTAATATTAGTGTTGCAAACTATAATTGATGACAAAACTGCAGGTTCAGAATCGGTGAATTCGGCAAAGGAATTTTTAAAAAATTTTCAGGACTTTGACTTTGCTATTTTAACCAGAATCTATTACGATGTTTTTGCATGCACAGATTTACTTTTTCAAATTCTGCAAACTAAAATGTTAAACATAAACTACTGTTCTGATCAAATTAAAATCGCTGCTCAACGAATTTCTGAACTAAGAGACGAAGAAAAATTTAAAGTTTTTTAACTGGGCAAAAAATAAAACTGAATCACCAAGAAAACGAGGCAAAAGTGACAATGAGTTAGAAATATTTTTAAGCTATAAGATGTTGTACTAAGAAATAATAGATTGTATTTCCCTTCAATTAGGTACTAGTTTTAATAATCTTCACGATTTAGATTTCCTTTCACTAGTAGATTCTTAAAAATTTTTAGGAATATGTAAATAATGTTCCCGAAAAATCGTTTGAATGTTTATTTAAAATGTATCCAAATGTTTTTGAAAAAAACCGGCTAAAAACAAACTTAGTGTTTTGTACAGGGACGAACAATTTTGTAATTTAAATATTCAACAAATATTAGAAATAATATACAAGGAATTTAAAATTATCTCTTCGGAAACATTCAAACTGTCTTGAATAGTGTTAACTATTCCAGAAACAAGTGAGTCAGTAGAAAGAAATTTTTCGTGTCTTAAGCGCATTAAAACGTATTTAAGAAATACGATGACACAAGAGCGCCTAACGGGTTTGACTAAGATAGCTGTAGAAAAAGGAATTATCCAAGGTGTTGGTGAGGATCCTCAGTTTTATGAAGACATTATAAATAAATTTGCAAAATACAAAACCGAAGGATAGACTTGATTTATAAAAAGTGAATGTTAATAGGAATTAGGAATGTTTATACCTATATTGTAAATAGACAGAGAAATGTTAATTTTTTATTATAATTATTTTTATTGTATTTTCTTTATAAGAAAATTATTTTGTGTTTTTGAAGTTAGGTAGGTAGGCACATATTTATTTCATTCAACAGGGTAAAAACAGATTATATTGCCAAAAAGGTATACTTACACATAAATATGTATTTATATGTTTTTATTTATTTTATTTTTATTTGGTAGAAATTTGAATATTATTTCTTTTATGGTTTAGTAGGGCTATTATTGGCGAAGACCTCCATAAAAAAACGTCAACGCGTCAAAGAATAATACCTCTGGTTTAAGTACCTAGGTGACGTGGATATTTATTCAATTTTTTGGGTCTCGTTTTCATTTCTAGCCTTGTTGAAATAATTAGAGCTAAAGGTATTTCTTGCATCACAAAACTTGCATCACAAAAGGCAAACCCAACATTTTTTCCGCCTGCGGCGTTAAGCCTCCGTACCCTTTTTCCTAGTGTAACCTGGGCATCACAGAAGACCGTATTCAAGGGGTAGGGGGTGGGTGGGGGTTAGGGGTTATGACCGTCTGAAGTTATTGGTCAAATAATGAAGTTCAGGAAATCCGACTGCAATCGTAAAAAAAATCAGAAAAAAATATAAACAGTCTTTAAAAATCCGGCGATTGGCAACTCTGGATTGTGGATTGAATATACCTACTGCAAGCCTAGCACGTATTTACATACAGGGTGTTCCAACGAGGACTGAACAGTGGCTTATTTTTGACCTTCCTTGTATTTTTAAAACATACCAAAATAGCAATTCGGTGTATTTTTTTCTGCTAAATTTCTGGAAAATTGAACCAAAAAAACCTTTGAACCAAAAACAAAATATTATTGTATAGTATATTACTACATTTTTGGACTGTTTAGAGAAATCTAAATACATTTCGTGTATAATATCCTATACCTATCTTTAGCTGTTTACGAAATACTGACAGTTGAAAGTCGGACATTTTGACACTTTGTCAGGCTCTAAACTCTAAAGCGTATGAGATCAAAGAAAACGGTTTCGACATTCCTATCTTAAGTTTTCATAAGCTATCGAATGACAGTACTTTGAATTTAACCCGCCGATACAATTAACCGAAACTTTTAAACCTCCGGTTAAATTCAAAGTTACTGTCATTCGATAGCTTATGAAAACCTAAGATAGGAATGTGCAAACCGTTTTCTTTGATCTCGTGCATATTAGACTTTGGAGCCTGTCAAAGTGTCAAGATGCCCGACTTTCAACTGTCAATATTTGGTAAACAGCTAAAGATAGGTATAGGATATTATACACGAAATGTGTTTAGATTTCTCTAGAGAGCCCAAATATGTAGGAATATACAGGGTATTCCAGTTCACAGTTCATCCATGGCGTATTTTGTTTTTGGTTGAAATATTTTTTGTTCAATTTTTGAATTTAGCCGAAAAAAATACGTCGAATGGTTATTTTGGTTTGTTTTAAAAATACAGGGAAGGTCAAAAATAAGCTCCTGTTCAGTCCTCGTTGGAACACCCTGTATATACGATATCCTATACTCTGTTTGTTTATCCGAACTAGTGCGAGAAATACCCATTCAATATTCAGCTAGTGGAGAGCGCGGCCGCGACGCCATGATAATACTGCATTTTTTTAACGATTTTAACGATTTTTGGACGAAAATTGGGGGTGGCACTCCCCTCGGCAAGATCCTCCATATGGCCTTGTGCCTCACATGTTTTACCTACCACTAGCCGCCACTGATGCATTGTAGGTTGCAGGTCCTCCATTCAGATACTGCCCAGTGCTCATTCTTTTTACAACCGTTACATTCTCTAAAATTCTAAAGTGTCAAACGATGGTATTTATTTTCGGAGTCTTGTTCTATATTGCTATAGCATTGACCATCACTATCTAAACTCCGTCACCCCATCTAACTTTAAGTGGTGTGATAATCTCAATATTAGCCCAATATTGACTCGATGGTCAGTTTTTCATTGCCTTTTATCCCTGCATGGTTTGGAATCACACAAAGATTAACGTTAAACTCATTTAGATGTTTTTCAGTCAAGATTTTTAGTTGTTATAAATGGTACGTAACCAAGGTCCTTTCTATCATTTTTCTTTGCTATAGCCCTCTGAGAATCACAAAGTATGATCACTTTATAGATGTCTTGATGAAAACAAATATTCTGGGTGAAAACAGTGGATTCTAAGGCCGGCCTCTTTCGTTTTCTCTTCGCTTGATGCATCTGTGCAAAAGTGGTGAAATCCAACAATATCAAAGAAATTATTCATTTATTAATACCAACACGCAAGTCCTACGAACATAGCGTGGTCCAAAGAAACAAATTGTATAATGGCCAAAAATCCTATTTACCGTTATTCATCCGTTGCCGAATAATTTAGCAAAGGCTGATATTTATCTTTATGAAGTTTAAGGAGCTGAGGTTCTGGCTATCACTTTTGTATTAAGACCATGAATTTTATACAAGATTAAGCTGAATCATGGCTAAAAAGGGAAGTCTTTATCTAGGAATATTCCATTCCATGTTTTTTTTTTTAATTCCTTTTTTGGACTTCACCAGTAAGTATACAGCCAGGACTAGTTTCTTCGTGACCGGACTGCGAACCAAATCGTGTCGAGGTGTGCCCTCTGTCCAGTCTTAAAAATCGAAAGGGTTAGAATTAGTAAAACAAATAGCACAACACGGGGCTTAAACTCTTCTCGCTCTGGAGCATCCGAGGAGTTGTGTAAAGCTGTGTAATAATGCGGGAAGTTGGGTAGTCTGCAACATATACTTTTCGAGTGTAATAACATGAACAACTAACCCAAACTAACCCAAACTAACCTGTATCAGATTCTTGCAGAAAGCGGTATTCAAACGCCTATATCATTGTGTTCAATACTGTACAACCCAAAGAATTCAGTTATTAAAATAATCGTGAAGTATCTAAAAGAAAATAACATAAAGATCTGACTCTAGGTTGATAATTATCTCTCCTACTTTTAATCATTATCCTCTTTTTCCGAGGCATCGTTTCAATGTGTAAATTGACTGCTTTGTGTATTGCAACTATTTCCGCCGTACATATTTGAATGTATTTTGGTAACTTTGATTAAAAATTGTATTCAATGTTAGGACAGTGAGCTCCAAAACCTGCTTCCTTAGACTCCCAATCTACCGAAGCATCAGTATAAAAGTGGTAGAACAATTCTACTTCAGTATTTTTAAAAGCTAAAAATGTTTCTTTGATGTTTGTCTCTTGCTTGCCTATCCCAGCCCTTATTATAGACACTGTCATCATCTGATATATCCTGTCAAATGTATAACACGGCAGTTTATCATATGTTTTCATGCCTTCTTCATATTGCTTGATCTCTTCAAATGCTTTTAAAAAATATGGGGTTTCCCTGTAGGAAAAATACCCAATAGTTTTATTTAGTGCATTCAACACTTCAATGGCTTCTATCACTGGCTTGAGTTCTATATAGAATTTTTTTAAATAACCATGATCTTCTGAATTCTAGTGCCATTTCACCACTTTCTGCTAACAGGAGATTAGTTGGAGTTGATTTCATACATCCCAGCGCTATCCTTAGTGCTTGATATTGTGTCTTGTCAAGTTTGTTTTTACTTCTCTTAGTTGTTGGGTTTACCAATTGGCATCCATAGTCTAGATGGGATCTTACTATTCCTCTGTATATTCCTACCAATACTTTTGTGTCTTGACAGGGTTGGGTACGTCGAAAATTTGACATATTCGACGCCTTTTTCGACGCGTCGAAAATTATTTTTTGACACCATTAATTTTCGACATATTCGACAGTCAAAAATATATTTGGAAATTTTAATTTGGTTTTACTATAACCAAAGAGTAAGTTGGTTATAGTCTCGGTTATCGTATAGTAATAACTATAAATCAATGTGTATTAATATTATTATATTTGTTAAAAAGCATGGAAATTCAAAACAGCAGATGGTTAATAAAAATATGTCAATTATTGTCAACTTAACAACATGACTATAAACTTAAAGTACATTCACAAAGGATTTCAAAAATTGGCATTTAAAATATCTTATAAAAACAAACTAATATTCATCACTTCTGTTTTCATCCCTTATTTTCAAGTGGTAATAGATGTAAGTAAGTTTTTTCGAATTTTCTGAACTAAGTCAGTCTATTTCTCAGCCTAGAGTGAATGAAGAACAAATTTGAGAAAAGTCTCTCGAGCTGTGCCGAAGAGGCTGGTATTGAATTTAACTTCATGGCTAACTTAGCCAGTTCTGAATGGTGTCTTTCGGCCAATCCCCAGAAAGTCTGCACATTCCCGATTTGTTTGGAAAAAAGTTTTTGTTATTTTTATACAAATGGAAATCATTTAATGCATCAACACTTAAATTATCTATAAGAAAATTTTCAACATCTCGTATTTGTTCTTCTGATAACATCTTACCTCTATAAAGTGGATGTAAAAAATTTGCTGATAGAGAATAAACATTTAATGCTTGTTTCTGTCGTTTTTTCACAAAATGGTCATATTCTTCAAAGCCATCTGGTAAACGCAATGTTAACCATTCCTCAGCTGCATCAGTAATTGACGCCTGTGTGCTCTGTAATTTATTTAAAAGCTTGCATACGGGATCAAATAACTTACCGCTATCCTCTACTTGCTTTTTTAAATGTTCATCAATAACAAGTTTAGTTACATTTGGTTTAATTTTCGTATTATCTTCTGCAATCACATTTCTCATGGCCTTTAAATTATATAAAAAGTTAACAAAAGAGGCTCTAAATGAACACCAGCGTGTTTCCCCAGCTAATATTATTGTTTTTCCATTATGTTTTAATATACTTTTTTCCAGATCAGGTGATGAAAATTCTTTTAATACGTTTTGCACTCTTCCTGCAATATGATCTGACACCAATTCTTTTGCTAAAAGATTTGCAGTATGACTATTGCAATTTGAGTACCAAAGATTGACTTGGGAACCCATCTTTCTCATGTTACTAGCATTATCTGAGTTGCCGTCGCAGGGTCGTTCAGTAAAATATGCTATTATATTGCCAAATGTATTTAAACAAAATGGAAAAAGGCGTCGTAGTTTTAATTTTTTTCGTGAATCGGTCGTGATCGTGAACAAAGAACCATTTAGAAAAATTATTTAGATACACTGGAAAACCTTTGAGAACGTATTTTTAAAAGGTATGTTAGTCCATGGGGGAATAAAATATTCGACATTTTCGACAATATTCGACAATATTTGACATTTTCGACGTGTTTTTCGACACCAACGTCGAAAATTAATTTTCGACGCGTCATTACCCATCCCTGGCACCCCACCATACTCTCGTTATCGTTTTCATTATAGTAATTCCTTTATTTGCCTTATTACTTATTGTATCTATATGCTTCATCCAATCTAGCGTGTCAGTAAATGTGATTCCAAGGTATTTCGTTTCCCGAACCCATGGGATATCCACCCCATTATACATTATATTGTCCAACGGGATCAAGTGCTTTCTTGGTTCAAAAAGCATTGCTACAGACTTTTCTGTTGAGACTTTAAGATTGAGTTCCTGAAGATATTCTACTATTTCTGTTAATGTGCTATTTACTTCCATGATGTGATCTTTCGTTATTACATGTTTTGAGGGTACATAATTTAGTACATTTTTGATAGTCAGTTCTAGGTGAGTACTTTTGTCCTTTAGACTTCTTGATGTTCGTCTCTATGTCGACAAAAATTCAATTTCCACAAGGTATCTTATGCCACATTTCAGATCTGATTTACTTTCCAAATACAGTTTAGAAACTTCCAATTTGTTTTCTAGCTATTATTACCTCCGTATTTTAATACATTAATCAGTATGTTCGTTAATCCATCTGCAAAAGGCAAAGAAGTCATTGAGAGATCTGGAGCGCTTGAGAAATTGAGTATGTATTGTATTAACCGGAATCGGGTGTTCTATATAGTGACAGACACAAATTTATCTAATAGTTTTTCGGGTAGGAATTCGCGAACAACATGGCCTTAAGTTGCTCAAATGTCAAATTTATTCAAATAAAATAAATGTTATGGTTAATTATCTAAATCGCTTTAGATAATATCTTTAAGAAGTACTTATAGAATTATAGTCCTATTCCATGACGTGTGGTAAAATAAGTATCCAGTGCCAAAGTGTGCATTCTTATAAAGATAAATACTGCTGCTTACAACACGAGTATCGATTAGGTTAGGTAAGCTTACAGGTAACGCCAGAATGGAGGTCGGAGCTGAAGTAAATGGGGATACCCTAAAAACTTAAATGGCCAGTTTGGGTTCTAATATGTGTACCAGTGAACTATTTGTGAGTATCAGCGCGCTAGAAGAGTGGCACGTTATAGGGAAGATAATTATATTCTCAAATTGGCAACCAGCTTTCTTAACCTGAATACCAAGGGTCTCAGAGTGAATGAATGTGCTAATTTTCTTAGTACAAGATGAACATAAAAAAGTTCATAGGACCGGAATCGGTACTTAATGAAAACTAAACAATAATTACTTCACTTCTACAAACACTAATGACCTAAAGTTGCCTCTAAGTTATTGTTAATTAATTGTTAGATCACAAATAGATTATAATTTAAATTATTCTTTTACTATTAAAATTTAATACAAAGCTGACATGCATATAAACGTTGAATATAATAGTAAATGAAATTGGTTCATCCTTCTGTAATTAAAAGGCCACTTCGATACAACCAACTTATTGTCTACATTTTAAGAGTCAATTACCTTCTGAGGAAACTCGAATTTCACTGTCCAAAATACCAACTCCTCCAAGAACGTTTTGTGTACCAAATTTTTTTGCAACGAGGGACAGTCTTTTAGGTCGTCGCAAAGGTCAGGATCAGGATTTGGTAGAGATTTCAAAGCTTCTTCATATACGCGTTTCGATTCGACAAGATACTGAGCGTATTCCGAATCTAAGTTTTCCGGGATTTCATTCAAAACTTTATATTTCTGAAAACATAAATTAAGAATTAAACAGTTTGAAAAATATGTATGTATTGATATGCAATTGCAAAAAAGCAAGGGGATTTTGTGTGTCACTGTAATAATATTTGCAGAGCTTGCTATATGAAATAGCAAGCCCATACCTTTGTTTATGCATAATAGTTTAAAAGACGGCGTAAACCTTTAGTCTTTTATATTGGCGACGCAATTTTTCCGACTAACTTGGTTCCCACTCGATTCAGGGTCGAAAAAATATTATATTTTTTTCTAGATTTGTTGTATTATTTTTTAGGCACCAATTACAGGTCACACTTTTTAAAATATCGAGCTGGAATTTGGCACAAAAATGGAAATCCATAGTTTTCAGCATTCTATTGTCGGGAGTCAAAATCAGTGCAAGGCCGGATCAGTTTTTGGGGCAGGAAACATTAGAAAAATTCGTTAGAATTCAGGGGATGCTCTGAGGAAAAATTAATAAGACTTATTTGTAGAGCTCGCTGAGACATAACTTAATTAATCTTAAAAAAAATCGAAGTCTCTTACCGTTTGTGAGATATTTGCAATTATGTGACAAAAATAAAGCAAAAAATTTGTTATCATTTATAGTCTAAGATCCGTTATTAGAAATATATACTCTCATCTGTTATTTGACGATGACAAAGATTATATGTTAGATAATATATAAATTGGCAAAGTTGCGCAATTTAGTGCCCAGTATTTTGACATTTTGAAGTTTGAGATATCTCGAGTACTTCCGGAGATATCCGCGAAAAACCGAAATTTTCGATTTTTGTTTTTAATTTTTTCTGGCGTTATTTTTGGAAATATCAAAAAAAGATTAATACTTTCTAGAGACTTTTTAACGGTCTACCCTAAGGTATTGTCAGTTTTATAAATCAACGTTTCGATCATCATCAAGCCAATTTTTTAAAATACAGACCTGTAGTTTTTATCAATTTTTTTGCATATTTAGGGGGTAATTTGGTAAAATCCATCACCATACTGCCAAAATTACCGGAGGTTTTTTTTTAATATGAGATATCAACTGTTAGTATTGTAAATTATCTGAGGTTGAAATAACCCACCTCTTTAAAATACTATTTCATTAGACCTGATACATTCATTTTTGAGACACTCTATATATGTGTGTATTTTGAGACACCCTTTATACATGTAAAAGATAAATCAAGTCATAAATTGAAATCGAGTTTTTGCGAGGTTCTTTGGAGGAGATCCGAAAGGTATTGCTCGAGAACGGAAAATAGAGAGTCAGAAGCCAGCGGAGTGTACGGTTTATTATGGTGAATTGTTTTGCTTCTGTGTTGCAATATTATGTCATTACAAGTCGGTAAAATGAAACTTATAATATTGTTATTAACCTAATTTGGACCATTATATATTTTATACTCATTGGTAATTCATATTTGATGGTATAACGTGTGTATATATTTTGATATTGTTATTAACATAATGTGCATAAATATTTCTTGTATTTTCATGGATAGTTCTTATTTGATGGCATAACATATGTATATATTTTGATATTGTTATTAACATAATTTGCATAAATATTTCTCCTATTTTAATGGATAATTCATACCTATTTGATGGCATAACATATGTATATATTTTGATATTGCTATTAACATAATTTGCACAAGCATATTTATTTTATTCTCATTGATAATAATTTATATTTGATGGCACAACATGTGTATATATTTTGATATTATTATAAACATAATTTGCACAAATATTTCATTAATCTCATGGATAATTCATATTTGATGGTATTAACCTCTGCATATATTTTGATATTGTGATAAACATAATTTGCGCAAATATTTCATTTATTGTCATGGATAATTTATATTTGATGGTATAACAAGTGTATATAAATATAATGAAATCGTTTTATGCTGTGAATAACACTGTATTGTTTGCTGTCTTTTCGTGCTGGAATTTTAGTTTCAGTATGACTGTGATTGTAATGTAAGTAAGGGACTTGATGAATCCACTAACATTTTCCTCCCCTGACTGAGCGAATATCCTAGCTATAAATCGTTAGCTTGCGAGCAAAACACCGTAAGTCGTTCTTTTAACAAATGTTATATTTTTAATGATTTGCTTTTGTATGTGAAATTTAAATTAACATTAATTTGTAACCTTGATTTTGACTTGATGCCAATTGCTTATAAGCACCCGAAATGATAAAAGATCTGTAGCCAGTGCACAATTACACAGAATAAAACCATATATTCGGAATTGAAATATATTATACCGAAATGACTATTAGTAATAAGCAACAGTAAAGGTATAAGCTATTTGAATCGTTCTTCCGTATCCTATAATCTTACAGCCTACAAGAGAAATACAATTCAATCACAAAAGTGTTTACATAATATAATCAATCGCTAAGCGATGACGAAGGAAATATATAAAATGGGCCTGCAGCTCTTACTAGAGATATTGGCTCAATTTGCAACTATAGCTGAGTAGCCTCCCGTATGGGACTTCAGTACCTGCTGGCGACGCGACGTCTGGCTAACTAATACTAAACTCTTCAGTTTTGAATGTATTGTAATATTGTCACAAGTGTGGAACGACAAATTGCGGTGCGTGAGACAGTAATTTAATTAATTATAATCCTAATGGATTATACAGCATAATTCGGTTTAGGAATTTAGATCGAGGGTTTCTCTGCCGTACTCTTTCCCCTCGTGAATTCCAGGCTGAGTCCGGCACGTTTTTCTTTAATAAATTAGGCGTATTAGGAATCTGTGGTTTAATTTACATGACGCACCTTTCCCTCAAATTTCCCTAATTGTGTTTAGTCGAAGCGCAATCCGAATAATTAAAAATTGTGTAAGATATAATAATAACACAACGTAGGTATTAATTTTCTTTTTAATCTATTTTGACGATCATTAGCAAAATAAAGACAAAGCACAACTTATCTCATTCAACTATGTTGAACAGACCCGGGTGGGTTATACTACAAGGTGTTCATTTTGTTAATAATACCTACAAGTTAAAAATATCTGATGATGGATTTTCCGAAATTACCCCCCAAATATGCAAAACAAGTTATAAAAATTATAGGTCTGTATTTAAAAAAATTAACCTGATGTTGGTTCTGAGAAATCGAAACGTTGAGTAAGAAAACTAACAATATCCTAGGATAGATCGTTAAAAAGCCACTCTAGAAAGTGTCATTATTTTTTGATATATCCAAAAATAACGTCACAAAATATTAAAACCCAAATTCGAAATTTTCGGTTTTTCCCGGATATCTCCGGACGTACTCGAGATATTTCAAATATCAAAATGTCAAAATATTGAGCACTAAATTAAACTCTGCTGTATCTTACCGTTTACGAGACCCCAATAGTGAGAAGCGAATTTGTTTCACCCTGTATAATATAAATTCTAATTAACTTTTTTGGAACAACTTCCCCGATTTGTTATTCGAGCATTAGCTGAGAGAATGTGACTCAAGGAATTGGAGAATATAGGTTGCTTACTTTCCACTCAGCCCAACTATGGTTGCCAAGTATAAACAGATGTGCAAGCATTATTAATATACCCTCATCAGTTGTTTAATCGATTTTTTTATGAAATGAAAGGTTATTTTATTCCCTGCCCAACAGTATCAGGTTGCCTTTGTAAAAGTTTGTCACATTCATGGTTGCCTACATTTTAGATGTTAGGTTTTGATCGCGAGCGAGGAGAGTGACTGGGATCCAGAGAGGCAGGTGTGCGCCAGGCAGTTGCTGAGTGAAAGAGAGACTAACCCAAATTTGGGGTGATGGATTTTATCAAATTACCCCCTAAATATGCAAAAAAATTGATAAAAACTATAGGTCCGTATTTAAAAAAATTGACTTGATGATGGTTCTGAGAAATCGAAACGTTGATTCAGAAAACTGACAACATCTTAGGGTAGACCGTTAAAAAGTGCCTCTAGAAAGTGTTAATATTTTTTTGTTATATCCAAAAATAAGGTCAAAAAAAAATTAAAAACAAAAACCGAAAATTTCGGTTTTTCGCAGATATCTCCGAAAGCACTCGAGATATCTCAAACTTCAAAATGTCAAAATACTGGGCACCAAATTGCGCAACTTTGTCCCATTTTAAACTCTGCTGTATATTTTACCGTTTACGATATCCCAATAGTGAGAAGCAACAACAAACAACAACAACATCATTTATTTCATAAAGTTACAGTTTTGGTGGCTTCCTAAGGTAATTATAAGTCGCGTTTACACGCAGCTAGCGCCGCCTTTCACATCTAGTCAGACGTGATTTGTAGGGGCGCATCGCTGACACGCCTAGGGCTAGCTAACCTACCTATAAACCTATCTATGTGCCGTTTATACCACTGCAATTTGCTTCCCCGGGTTACCTACCCTTTAAGCCTGGTTCAATGTGTATTACCGAAAGGCTGATGTAATGCAGGCTTGTTTTGAGTGCTAAATGTGTGACGGTTAGAACAGAGGAAAAACACAATTTGAAAAAACCTCTTTCACGTTTCTTTGGCTTTCACGTAAGGGGCATCAAGATGCCCTATTGTGAGGGATGTGTAGCTGGAAATTGCGTATTGGGCATTGCCCATTCAATCAAGGAGCAAATATTAAGCGAGCTTCGCCAAGATCGCTTTCCAGCGGAGCGCGCAGGACAGCCAGTCAGTATGTCTGTGTCCTGTCTTTTGTTCTGATCTTATACTCGCTATGTGCGTTTATTATTGTTCAGGCGGCCTTGGGTTCTGGTAAAACAGAGACGTTGCCCTGTGTATGGACCCATGCTTAGGTTTATTCTGCGGGTCGTAGCGCACATTGGCTATGTTTGCCGTTAGTGGCGAACCGCGTATACCAGAGTCATAGAACTTGCAGGAAACCTTGTCGATATACTCCTCACCGTGTCAAGATTCGACCATGAATGCAAGTCCATGACTCTAGTATATCGGCTCGCCGAGAAGGCCGCTCTTAGGTACCGGTTCTGCATAACCTGCAGTGCCTTTTTGTGCGTACTCGCCACAGAAGACCATACAGGGGCTCCATACATTAAAGTCGGCCTGACAATAGTTCTGTAGATGTTTACTTTATTTGCCGGGCTCAGAAAAGATCTTGGTCTGATGAGCATATTTAAACTTTTTTGGGCAATAGCGTTCTTTCTGCGGATCTCGGTCATATGTCCGGTAAAGATCAGTCGCTTGTCAAACACTATTCCCAAGTACTTTACTTTGTCTTTTACGTCTACTGTAATGTCATGTATCGTGAGTGGCGTAATGTCCAAGTTAGTTCTCTTTTTGGTTAGTATTGTTAGTTCTGTCTTTGGGACGTTCAAGTTTATTTTCCATCTCGCATAATATGGGAGAAGGATGTCGAGGTGATCTAGGAGTTTGATTTTTGCTGTCTGCGCGATTTTGGATTGCGAGTAAATTGCCGTGTCATCGGCGTAGAGCACTAAGGAAGTGTTAGGGGAGGAGGGGATGTCTGCTATATAGTAGTTGAATAGCTGTGGGGACAAAACAGTGCCCTGCGGGACGCCGGCTTTTAGCGGCCTCACAGACGAACTTGCCCTGTTTATGCGTACAGAGAGAGTACGCCCGGCAAGGTATGACTGGACCAATGCTGTCAGATACAGCGGGAAGCCAAGCTTCACATGCATCTTGTACAATAGTCCGTCATGCCACACCCTGTCGAACGCCCTCTCTATGTCCAGGAGAAGCAGCGCAGTGCTTTGACCTCGGTTAAAGCCCTGCACGGTGTCGTGTGCAATCTTCGCTGCAGGCATGGTAGTGCTATGCCTAGCCCTGAAGCCGAATTGCGCCATGGGCAGTACACCGAGTCCATCGGCTGCGCCGCTTATTCTGGACAAGAGTAGTTTCTCCGCCACCTTCGCCATGGTGGGGAGCAGGGAAATCGGTCTGTAAGAGCCGGTTTGCCTCGGATCTTTGCCTGGCTTATGGATCATCATGATCTCGGCATGTTTCCAAGAGGATGGGAAATGCTGTAGGCGAATGATGGCGTTTACAATGTGCATGAAATGTATGACGGATTTCTTCGGAAGATTCCGAAGAGTTAAGTATGGCAAGGTATCATTCCCAGGAGCTTTATTTCGGGGCAGGCGGTTTAATATAGACCTAATCTCCCCCGGGGTGATAAGCAGTTTGCTCATCACCGGCGGCGGGATAGGGTATTTTCGCGCTTTCAATTTAGATGCTATATCAGTAATGCTAGTGTGCGCAGGGATGGTATCGGGCGACTCCCTATGGAGCCCCTCCAGGAAATCAGCGAAGGCCTCTGCTTTGCCCTCGTCACTCATAATATCGTTGCCGTTTTGGCGGATAGCCGGCATGGGCGCAGAGGCTCCTCTGACTTTCCTGGCCAGGCTCCAAAGGGAGCCGTCCTGAGCGTTTAAGGAATTTACATACTGCATCCATTTATCAGTCCTGTACCCGCTGATTTGGATTTTGATGTTATTAGTTAGCTCATTCATATGTAAATAGTCGATTCTGGCATGATACCTTTACCATCGGCGCCTAATGGCGTTTCTAGTCCTTATTTGCATAAGAATATGATCTGGGAGGGAGTCTGCAGGGCGCTCTTTCCTGACAGAGTGAAAATAGTGAGAAGCGAATTTGTTTAACCCTGTAAACGGCATCGGCACGCGATTTAGCTAGGCAACCCATTTGCGATTTATCAATCTATATATTATCTAACATATAATCTTTGTGATCATAAAATAACAGATATGAGGGTATATATTTCTAATACCGGATCTTACACTATTAGGGATTTTCGACTTAAAAAATGTTAATTGATAGCTGTCAAATGAAGTGACAGCTGCCAAATTTTTCAAAAAGTATAAATTAAGCGCTTTTCCGTTGATCGCCGTCTTTTATAACGTTGTGATGGTTTTAATTACGTTAAAATTAAGGATCATTCGTGGATTTTGCAGTAGAATAGCCGTCTTTTATAAATTATCACCTCAAAATCACCTGCCAACACATTGTCTATACAGGGTCGATATTTTTTTTTTTACATTTAAGTCAAAATTTAAATACACTAATAGTTTACAATAGCGCGATTTTCGAACACATTTCCATAGTGAAAACAATGCTAAACATTCAAGCAGTTATTTTATAACTATACTCAATAATTCAGGGGAACCCTAATTAAAGTAAAAAAGGATAACTCAAGCTAAGTAAACCCCAACCCATATTAAACTCACCTAAACTAACCCAAACTAAATTAGAACATTACATTCTATCGATTTTCGAATTTTAATTTGACAAAACATTGAAATTTTAATTTTTATATACATACAAGATTGCCTGAAAAAATAAACAAAAAAATCATAGAACACTGTTTTGGGAGCTGGAAAAAGGGGTGTCAAAGATCATTAGTAACGACGGCGTTTTGGTAACTGTGAAAAACATTCCATTTTGATCGCAACTATATCACATGATCGATAACGATATAAAGTCCGTTCAAGTCTATTGCGCTGTTACGTCATATCATTCCATCTTTCTTTATGCAATGAACGTATGTACTAAATTGGTCCGTCAAATTGGAATCTTTGACATCGATTTGCGTCAATGTCAAAATATCATAACGAAAATAACAGATTTAATTCATTTATTGATTTGTTGGTAGTTGGTTTGTGTTTTACGCTAATAATTGCTAATAAAAATCGTTTTGAGATGCCCCACGGGTTCACTGAGAAAGTGCAAGCTTTAATTTTAAAATTAGTGCATTATTTCACAAGTGAAAAAGATGCTGGTAGGCCACTTTTACCCTGGAAAGCTGTGCACAATGTAAGTAATATTTGTTTTTTATTTATTTGATAATACTAAAAAATGATATCTCTAGAAAAAATGTATTTTTGATGTGTAAACATCTTACGCGGCGATATGAGGACAAATCTCGGCAAATGAGACGGAAATGCGCAAACCAATTCTACCGCCAGGGCGGTATTATATACAATTTTGCCATTTAAAATCGTTTTTAAACGGATTTTAGACGAAAAAAGCATATTATTATTTTAAATTAAACGAACTGTCAAAAATATTATTCAGATGCCCAGACGTTTAAAACAATAGCCGCGTTCGTTTTTGTCATCTTTTTTCTCGATTTGCTCCAACATTTTGACAGGCACGTGACTTGGGTTTTCCTTTTAAATACACAGAACTCGTGACTGTCAAATTTTCAGAGCAAGTCGAGGAAAAAGATGACAAAAACGAACGCGGCTAATATTGTCACAAGTATGTAAAAATGATAAAAACGGAACGTGCTCCGGAATAGAAAACAGGTACAGAGACATCTTTTGGCTAGTGTAAAAAATAACGTACGAGTCTATCTAAGACGTACGGATCTTTTCTTTTGATGTCAGAAATTCTAACGTAACAGCGCAATAGCCTTGAATGGACTTTACTATTGAATTAACATTAAAATGTGACAAGTGATATGATAAATAACGTAAATACAATTGAGTTATCATGGCAACCCTAACTATATATCAACATATCGGTTATCTTTGATCATATAGATATAAATAGTAGACTGCTACTTATAACTTATTTTGACTTGTGTGGGCACCTCAGGGTTACAAGCTGAAATTTTCACAGAATGAAGGTTTTATTATATTAATTCAAAATCCGAAGGTAATAAAAAATCATAACGGACAAAAGGGCAGTATACCTAAAAATCGAGATTATTATATGAACGTGTAGGATATTAATTTTTGAATGTTTTCATATAAAATTCATCTACATTTTTGTACAAATTGTATTTTTATCACTGCTTGAAATATGCAGATTACATTGGCCCTTACGGCAAAATAAATAGAAA
Organism: Pissodes strobi; assembly: GCA_016904865.1. Lineage (NCBI taxonomy): Eukaryota > Metazoa > Arthropoda > Insecta > Coleoptera > Curculionidae > Pissodes > Pissodes strobi. Next base: position 28,801 of record MU186897.1, read on the forward strand.
CATTGAGATATCTCCCTTCAACCTGGGCAAAATCTGACTGAAATATACTCATTTTTGTATTCACCTCGCATTGGTGCGCAAAAAGTTTGCTTTAAGTATTTAGAAAACATAGGTGCATGAATACGTTTTTTTCTCTCAAATGGTAATGAAAAATATAACTGAATGTAAAAGAGTAATTTTCTTCTAGCCGCTGCCCGAGTACTCTCAAATCAAATCAAATCAAAAAATACTTTATTGTCATGAAATAAGTATTTCAGCGACAAAGCTTGCTATCCTAATGTACAACATAATAAAATAGTAAGTACACTGTACCCGAAAATACAAAGTACGGAGTAAAACAATCACAAAAAGTATAAAGAACAAGAAGTACGATATACACATTTACACCACAGACCAAATAGCAAAAAAAAAACAAAGTACAAACTAGTGTGCAACTAGAGTATGCTGTCAGTATACAAAGATTATGTGTCATATGCATACACAAAAAACCACAATAACAACATGTTCCAGAGACAATACAGTTACAATGGCGGGTCATCATAAAACTCACGCATGTCATAGTAAGCTTTATCCAATAGGATTTTTTTCAGGTTTTTTTTGAACAGTTTTAAGGAACTTAATGATTTTATCCTGTCAGGTAAAATATTAAAAATCTTTCTGCCTTCATAAAATATTGACTTCTTTGTTAATTCAGATTTTGGTATTGGCAGGGGTACATGCAAAGTCTGTCGGGTTGTGCGCTGCAATTCACCACGAATGTTATGGTAATTTTTAAAAATTAAAGTTGTAATTTCAAGAATAAACAAGGATGTCATAGTTAAAATTTGGAGAGCTCGAAAGTGCGGTCTGCAAGGTTCCCTTTGATGAACATTTGCAATGAAGCGAACCGCCTTCTTTTGTAAAACAATTATTAGACTCAGCAAGCACTTGGTAGTTGCCCCCCAGAATGCAATACCATACCTAAGACGAGACTCAAATAATGCAAAATAGACTGTTCGAGCAATTGTTGGGCCAAGTTCTGCTCTTACGGTACGAATGGCAAAACACGCAGATGACAGTTTTGTACTCAGGCTCATTATATGACTCTCGAATTTAAGTTCGCCATCAATGAAAATTCCCAGAAACTTTGTTGAAGTATTTTCTTGAAGAGGTTCCGTGGCCAAATTCATCCCCTGCATGCCACATTTAAAGCCTATGATGTTTGTTTTTGCAACATTAAAAGTAAGCAGATTGGCATCACACCATTCTTTTATTTCAATAAGGTCCTCAGATATTTGTTGCCTTAAACTTTGGGCATCCCTGCTGTGCCATAGAACAGAAGTGTCATCAGCAAATAGGGTGAATGTTCCAGATATGTTGATGTGCACTATGTCATTAACATAAATCAAAAATAATAAAGGTCCCAAGACCGACCCCTGAGGAACTCCACACGTAATCTGCAACGACGATGACCTTGCGCCACCACTACGAACCACCTGAGTACGGCCCTCAAGGTATGAACAAAACCAACCAAGAGTCGATCCCCTAAAACCATATCGCTGGAGCTTCCGCAACAGTATTCTGTGATCCACGCAGTCAAAAGCCTTGGACAAATCACAGAACACTGCCGCAGTGGCCTCACCACCATTAAGTCCAAGATACACTCTCTCCAAGAAACTGAAGATGGCGTCAAGAGTACCCTTTGCCTTCTGAAAACCAAACTGATCACATGTTATTATATTATGTGCCAGTAAATAATTCCATACTCTTTTCTTGACAATTTTTTCGATAACCTTAGAGAGACTAAGCATCTCACTTTTCTCTCTCTCTCTCGCCTATTGTACAATACAATAAGTGCTTTTTTATTGCGCATGCATCATAATCAACTATTATCGCACGCTGCAGCGTGCTTAAAATGATGTTTATGATGTACCTACTTTTTTAAAGGTTGCTATAGAAACACTTGATCATGTCAAATGTGACAGATTAATATATTCGTCAATATATCCCTTACGTTTAATATTTAAAACATTTTTGAGATTATGATGCATTTGTAATAAAAAATAGCGTATAATATATGTGCATAAGAGGCCTTTATAGCCCTTGCGACTTACAAAACACTCCGCTGCGCGTCGTGTTTTGAAATATATCGCGCGTGCTTTAAAGACCATCTTATACACTTATATCATAATATACTATTACACCGTTACGGGTTAGAATACTAATAATAATAATAGCTATTATTATTTGAATAAAGTCAATGAAGACATTTTCGATTATACTGAAATGTATTTTTCCTATACGCTGCTAGTTAATAAAGAAGCAGAAAAAAATCATATACTTAATGCAACTCCTATTAAAAAAAGACTAGCTCTCATTCAGAATAGAAAAACTTAAATGTAAAAAAAAATCTATAATAACAAAAATCTATCTTCAGTGTCTGTATCTTCTTCAAGAATAGACGAGAGGCGAGAGAGAGAGGAAGCTATGGAGAAAAGTGAGATGCGAGAGTACTCGGGCAGCGCGAGATCGGACGGTCGCGGCTAAAAGAAAATAACTTTTTTACATTTACCTAATTCTATTTTTCTATTACCATTTGAGCAAAAAAATGTATTCTTGCACCTATATTCTAGATACTTAAGGCAAACTTTTTGCAAGAATAAAAATTTTTCATTTGAGCCTTCGTTTCAGAGAGAATGCGAGGTGAATTAAAAAATTAGTATATTTCAATCAGATTTTGCACAGGTTCGAAGGGAGATATTTCAATATTTCATTTATTTTGTCGTAAGGGCCAATGTAATCTGCATATTTCAAGCAATGACGTACAAAAATGTAGATGAATTTTATATGAAAACATTCATAATTTAATATCCTACACGTTCATATAATAATCTCGATTTTTAGGTATACTGCCCTTTTGCCCGTTCTGAATTTTTATTACCTTCGGATTTTGAATTAATATAATGAAGCCTTCATTGAAAATTTCAGCTTGTTACCCGAGGTACCCACAAAAATCATTTATAGAAGGCTTTTACTGCGTTGGGTACTCTACTATAAACTGAATAATCTAGGGACCTATTAAACCGCGCAAGAAAAAAGAAAACTTGGTGGCCAGGGTAATTAAGGGAGATACACCGTAACGCCATTTTCGTATAAAATGATGATACACTAAATATCGGAACGTAGACTTAGAGATAGTTTTAATGCGATTTAGGTAACACGGTTGCTATAGTAACGGAAAATAACAAACTACGTTGCTCGGTTAGTACTGGACAGCAAAATCTGTCTTTCGGGGGCCAGAGTCATCTGACAATTAAAAATGAAGCCTAGAAGTTATTGAAAATCTGCTACCATGACAACGGCAACTTCTTAACTTTGATCTATCCTGGCTCCGTAACGAAAGTTCCTAAAAATCAAGACGGTTATTGATGCAAATAATGGGAAGCAATCTCTGTTACAAATTACTTATTTCGTTTCCTTTTGATTACCTTGATTGATATATTCAAGGTCGTTTGCAAATGCTTTGACGTATCGGAAAAAGGCTAGCGGGATAGAATAGATGTAATGGAGTAAATTAAGATAATAAAATTATATTATATACTAAGCTACTGTTTTAAGAAATGAAATCTATTTTGTTCGATTAAAAGGGTGCTAATATGTAGTTAAAAAAAAATCGGTTTTAATGTAGTCCCTAAAAATCTACCTCGCGAACGGTTAGATAGAAAGTTGCGGTTTCAATGAATCGATAACGAGCAAAAAGCAGTTTATAACAGTTAATTAATTATTATTATTATTAATTTATATTGAAAAATGCATACTGGGAAAACTTTTAACAGATGTCACTTTCCTTTCAAACATGACATATCAATGCCACAATGTCACAAGTCAGAATTAATAACGGGGTTGTTGACAGCTCTCAAAAGTGACACCAGAATAGACCATTTGCGCTACATGCAGCCTCTCCCATAATCAAATCATAGCTGGAAGAGCTTTGATAAACATGTTTAAAACCTAAATAGGTTCAAAGGTTTCAGTGAACTTAATCCGAAGGGTGAAGAGGCCACTGATTTTTTTTTACTTGTTTATTGCGGAAATTTGTCTAATAGATGGCGAGTTAGGTGAAATGTGCTCATTCATAAAATAAAGGAAACTTATGCGCGCACGATATGAAGGGAAGATGAATTCACGGGGTAATGATCTCGATCCTCCTCTTCGTTTGTCCTAACCTGTCACAAAGCTTGATTTAATTTATTTTTACATCATTCAAACATTAAACCAAAATCATTGAATTCTTCCAAAAAATATTACGAAGGACTCATAAATATACAGCACCTCAAAAACACAACTATTAGTATTACAACTAATAATAACTAATAACCTAATAACATCTCAATACCATACAAACCTAACAAACCAGTAATTAAATGATATGACATTATTCTTGTCATCTTGTCAAAGTCAAATGAAAACTTGAAAAAGTGCATGAGCTGTTTACTATTGTGCTATTATTAATGCATTTACTAATCAATCTCATTTTTATATTTTCTCATTTTCGACAATGGGGACAGATTTGTCCCTCAAAACGTAAAGTATTTTCAAGTTTTTTAGGTGTATCAGCCTCTTTAGTTAAATTAGCACCTGTGGAATATACTCTCTCCCCCTCAAAACCGAAACGGTACTATACAGAAATTTTCAGTAAGGCTGGGGTGGAGCAATAGGTAAAAAATGTGTCTCACATCAGTCATATCTCATTTCTTGACAAACATCTATGAAGCCAAGAAAAATAAATGCCACTTACTTTACCAAGAACTACAAAAAGATAACGTTGAAAGTGAGTCTAGATAGTGTGGCAGGCTCTTAGCACATTGAAATTCAATAACACTCACGTTTTCTTTGACATTCTAAAGTACTCTTCCAAGCCAAAAGCACCGCCTAAGAATTGGGAGTTCTTTATTAAATTAAAAGAAAATAAGAGACTATGTAAAATAAACTGTTAGGTCCTACAGCCTGAGCCTCTATAGAGAAGCTTAAGAGTGTATGGTCCTTAGTAACCCAATTAAAAGAATACTTACAGTTGGATTGGTTAAAGCTGAAGTCATAACCTTCCTCATAAGCCCGCCCATATTATTGAAATCCAGTAACATTGTAATGAACGAATCAGCATCTTGGATAGCCAACTTGAAACCGTCTGGTGAACTGTACTCCCTTAAATGTTGGATCAGTCGAAGAATGATCCGAGGCATCATCGCTTCGGCTACACACATGAGATCAGTAGGGGCCGAGCCTTTACTAGAGGCTTTATTAGGACCGTGACGATCGCAAAACCTAGAAAATTTTATACAATTAGGTTTTTAAATAACTGACCATTAAAATGTTATAAACAAATCTGTATACTCGACAACGTCAATTTCATACTGGCTGGAAAGATCTCCAGCGATCTTGACACTTCTCCAAAATTATTTAACATATTATCTCCTGTCTAGAGAAGTTCAGTCTGAAGCCTGGCCTCCAGCCTTATGTTAACAATTAATTCTTGGTAATTTTTTCTGATGAGTGTATGGAGGTCCATCAATGTTTCTGAAGGTTTTTGGCAAACTTGGAAGAGGCATTTATCCGGTCATTTCCAGACAGAAATTTTAAAGTAAGATTTGTACAAAACATAAATTGGTTCACTAATGACTTAAAATTAATGTGAAAACATTTGCAATTCGTAAGTGACGCCTCATGACAGTATGTTACCTTAGAACTTCAACAGCAATTTAAATACTTTAAGAATTAATATAGAAGAGCTATAAAGCAAACCCAGATAAAAGCTAATAATGAGTTTATAGCTGCAGATCAAAATTCTTCCAAAGCTGTGTGGCAAATAATAAAAAATTATCCAGGTTCAGTAAACACATAAAAAACCAACCAAATATATCAGTAGAAGAATTTAATAATTTTAATATCGCACAAGACACAGTTGACAAAATAACTATTTCCCAAAATAATCCAGTTGAGATACTGGCCTGTCTAAACTTACCAAAGGATAGGTTCTTCCTTTCATATACCTCTCATATAGAGATTAGAGATATAATAGATAACTTAAAAAACAAAGAAAGCCGTCATATATTTAGTCTAAATGTTAGATTAATCAAATCCGTGAGGAATGGTACGGCTTACTAAGCTAATAAATCGTTGCCTCAAAAACAATATATAGAGGCAAGGCTAGAGCCTCCCGTCGAGCATACGTCGAGGAGGATTTGACTCCATCACAGCTGAGCGAGCTGAATAGCGTGAAGGAACAGCTGCGGGATCGGAAGACCAACGGAGAAAGATATCTTGTCTTAAAATACACTAAGGGCCACTCCAAAATAATTTCAAAAAACTAAGTTCTTCAATGGTAGAACTCAAACTTACTTAGTGCTACTACCAAAACGTGCGGGGTTTAAACACAAAAACGCATTCATTCTTTAACGCCCTTTCCACCAGCAATATGGACATGTCGCTATTACGGAGTCATGGCTGAGACAGGATGTGTTTAATTCCGGACTTTTCACATCGGAGAATGCAGTGTTTCGATCAGATCGGGACTTTGAATGTGTGGTGGGCTGCAGGCTAAAGGTGAAATTTTCCATCTTACATATTATTCTAGTCTACATCCCACCATACATTAACAATAACGAATTTGAATACTTTTTAGATCATCTCCTCACTTTGAACCTGTTGCATGAGAACAAATTACTAATTCTAGGGAACTTTAATATACCGCAATATATATGTACATAAAAACCTTTCCGACCCTAAATATGCGCTAATTTCAATTTGTATAACAATATAAATAACTGTAATGACCGCCTGTTAGATCTTGTTTTCTCCAATATTGACTGTGACCTGTGAGATTGATAATTACGGTGACACACCTTTCGTTAATGAGGCCCCCCTACTATCCATCCCTGTCAATCAATTTTCAGGCTACAACCGCTGACCCTCACATCAAGAACTTTAGCCTTAATAAAAGTGCTCCCAAGGAGTACAATTTAAGAAAAGCGCACTTTCCACTTATGTACAACTTGCTTTTGGACTGTGACTGTGGAATGATATTAAGCGTCAAATTAAAGCCCAAACCAATAATGAGTATCAGGAGTATATTGGCAATGCTAAGCTCAACATTCGCTCCGATCCATCTGCCCAAACAAGAATCCCTGACATCTTGAAGGATGATCGTGGTGAATACGGCACACCACACGCCATTCTCAACGCTTTTGCTGACTACTTTCGAAGTGTGTATATCAATTCGGCACAAATCAATGATCTGAGGGCTGCTGTGCTTAGTTGCAGCAACGTTGACATTCCGCATATAACAGCTGATGACGTACTGACAGCCAGCAAAACACTCAAAAATAAATTAACCTCAGGCGTTTGCAACATTCCTAGCTTCCTTGTAAAAGACAGTGGATGTGTCCTAGTTACTCCTTTAACCCATTTCTTTAAACTGGTAATTAATAAAGGTCAGTTTTCAGATATTTGGAAGACAACAAAAATAATTCCAGTATTAAAAAAAAGGCGCCTGTACTTGGTTAGTCCTACAGTTCTATTTCAATTCTTTATGATTTTTCAAGAGATAGTCATCCACAGCAGCATATACCCTAAAATTATGAACAACATATGGCTTTCTTGATCCTCGTCATACATTACAAATTTGGCTACACTATTACACATTGTCTGCAAGACATTAGATGCTCAGGGTCAATTTGACGTTATATATACGGATTCTCAGAGGGCATTTGACCAAATTAATCACTATATATTACTTTTTAAACTTGAAAGCCTTGGTGTCTCACAGAGACTGCTGGCATTGTTTGAATCTTACTTAATTGGTCGCTCCCAGTATGCTGATTATGAGCACTGCAGATCGCCATTATTTGTCGTTAGTTCTGGTGTACCACAGGGTTCTAACTTAGGACCCCTGTTGTTTTCGTGCTTTATTAATGATCTAATTAATGTTATTAAGTGTGATAAGCTTATGTATGCTGGCGATCTGAAGTTGTTCAATAAAATAGACAAATCTTCGGACTGTGAATGTTTGCAGGAAAATTTAGTCTTGGTCCACAATTGGTGCATGGTTAAGAGGTTAGCCCTTAATATATCTAAGTGCAACGTTATCACTTTTCTCGAAAAATAATTCAGTTGTATATGCTTATACATTGGATGGTGCTGCGCTGAGCAGACCTGAAAACATTAAGGACCTAGGCATATTATTTGATCTAAGGCTTACTTTCATACCCCATATTAATCAACTGGTCTGGGCATCCTCTAAGACGCTTGGTTTCGTAATAAGAAACAGTAAATATTTCAGAGACATATCTACTATAAAACTGTTATATCACATAATTTGTACGGTCTAAATTAGACTATGGTGCAATCATTTGGAACCGTATATATGATTGCCCCATTGCCACAATCGAATCAATACAAAGAAGATTTCTGAAGTATTTGGCTTTTAGGAGCGATGAAATGTATTCTATTAGGGAGTGTGGGAAGAGCTTACTCGTACAAAGGTTTAATGAAATATCCTTAGCCGCTAGAAGGCAGACTCAGTCTGTTAAATTTTTGTATAACTTGGTTCATAATCACGTGGATTACCCGTTTCTGTTGGAATGCCTCCAGTTTCGAGTGCCAAGGTCTGGTTCAAGGCATACCCCAGCTTTCTACTTCAGCGCAGCAAGGTCTAATATTATGAGACAGAGTCCTATTTACTTTATATGCAAGGCATTTAATGCTATTTCACACGAAAATTACTTGAATGCTGATTCAGTCAATCAGATCATAAATTCTATATTGACGCTTAATAATGTATAATCTTGAGATTTCACTGCTTATGCTTAGGCTTGTGCTGCTCTGCAGTTTATATTAAGTTATGTGACTGAGTTATAGTTTTGTATTTTACTTTTAGTTTCTATTGTCTATTGACTTTCCTGTAAGTGGGTTTTGCCTGTTGGAAATAAAAGCTTATTTATTTATTTATTTATAATGCTACTGAGATCATAGCGCTGTAATAGGCAAATAGTCCGTGTTGGTGGCGTGTTGGCGGAGGAACATAAGTATAGGGGTCTATTCTAGGTCCTATACTCTTTTTTGGTCAAGGTCAACGACTTAACGCTTATGGAACCCAGTGCAAAATTTACGCTCTTTGCCGACGACACTACACTGTCATGTTCGGCTGACTCCCTTGAGGTTGCAAGGCTGAGGAATGGTTTAACATGAATAGATTACAACTGAACGCAGACAAGAAAAATAAGGTAATTTTCTCTTTGAGACAGCTGGAGCCAACATGTGATATACTGATAGTGTTAAATTCTAGGAATGAACCTCGATCCACTTCTGCAGTGGCATTTTCACATCGATGCAGTGGCTGGCAGGCTGAGAGGTATGCTATTCGCTATCTCGCGAACTGTTCCTCCGAAGATATGCTAAGAACTGCATATTTTGGTCTGTTTCACTCAGTTACCACATATGCTGTTGTGGCATGGGGTCATGCACCTCATATGAAACGAGTGTTTGCATTGCAGAGCTGTACGAATTTTGAATGGGATGGGTTACAAGGATGACTGTAGGTATGTTTTCTTGTGAATGAGTATACTCACCTTGCCCTCAGTTTTCATTCTCGAAAGCCTTTTATGGATGCGAAGGAACATACATCACCCATGGAGATATTCACAACTACAACACCAGAAACAAGAACAAAATAGTCCCTGCCTGCCATCGCCTGATGAGATGTCGGAGTGGGGCAGGTTTCTTGGCTGTCAAGTTTTTTAACAGGCTGACTCCTCACTGCGTGGAGTCGCCATTTCAGAATAAAATAAAATACATTTTAGTAACCAACGCCTTTTATTCCAGTGAAGAATTCTTAAATTTTGAATTGGCTTAGGGTTTTCGATTGGGGCATGTGTGTTGTATGTTAGCATGTTAAGTGTATATTTTTAATTCTATGTTATTTGAAATAGTTTTATTGTTTGACATGAGTCATTTCAAAGTACTTTATGTTGTGTAATAATTTTAATTGATTTTATTCAATTGTAGATTGAATTCTGTTTGACATGTGTAAAAACTATGTATACCCGCATGAAATATATATGATTATTATTATAGTCAGCATATGGGATGTCGTACAATGCTAATGCTTACCCAGTTTCCTTCATGACAGATGTGTCTCCGCAGTCACACGCTCCACCCGCCTGGGACAAGAACATATTGAAGTCGTGCCTATGGTGATTGCCTTTTTTGAAACACTCTGTACACAGCGACATACAGGGCGATATGCCGCAGGTGCGACAGCGGTAGGCGACGAAGTTGGGGGTCCAGACAAGACCGCATGTTGTTGCGTTATCGTATGCTCGAACTAAAACAAATAATATTTTAATTAAACAGTTATTTAATGTAGGTAGTTTATAAGAACGGTATATTAGAATAAATATATATAATCCTTCTATATCACTGGATTTTATAATGTGAACAACATAGTCATTGGCTCAATCGCCAATAAAACACCAAAATTGAAACAATATTAAGAATGCTTCAAATCAAATTATTGTCGTTGTTCTAAAATGTACTAGGTACATAGAGTTACTTGCTAACAAAATATCAGGTGCAAGATTAAAATGCACAATCAATTCGCACGCAGTTTATCTGGTTCTCTACCCAGAATTATGACAATAAAACACTAATTTTAGGCAATATACGATACAATTTGATTATATACTTATTTATATACGGAATCAAGGTAAAACAGAGCAGATGGTATTGTAAATTGTAATTATTATTCATTAATTGATTAGGAACTTGTTCTATTTGTTTTTCATTGTATATTTGTATAACAATTAAGAGCGAATATATTTATTATTTTAGGTAGTATTTTGGTCACTGTATTATGATTATGAGCCATAATTAGCATTTGATCTATTTTTATAAAAACTTTGAATTATAAGTTTAACACTTTTTGAATTATGAGCTGGAATTAGAATATTATTGTAAACAAAAGACTCGACAAAAGATTTTGAGTCGATAAGAACATGCCAAGAAAAGAAAAACACGTAAAACCATTTTTTTTGCATCATTTCATGAAATCAATTGCAGGATTTCATAAGTTAAATATCTTTATCACGTACTTTCAACTTTGAGGTTGAAAAACGTGTTCGACGTAATGCTATGCCTGGGAACAAAGCAAAGCCAAATATAGACGAACATAATGAAAAAGCAACTGATGGGGCAATTTCTGAATGCCAAAAATGTCAAAAAAGTGTGTTAAAGGGAGATGGTTGCTATCAATGTGCGTATATATGTGCGGATCTCTCAGTAAGTGAGGACAGGTGTATGCCTTTGCAAAAGCGTCTTCTGGTATTCCTCTGTGAAGGTTGCTTACATATTACACGGAAAATTTCCCTCATTGTAAAGATGTTGGAAGACATTAAAGAAGACATCGAAGAAATAAAAAATGCATCACCGGCAAAGCAAAATACTCTGGCAGATGAACACAAGTCTTATGTAGAGGCTACTAAGCAAAAAAAAGGTTGAATCAGTTGTCATAATTAAACCTACCAACGGTCAAGCAAGTGCAGTTACAAAGAAAGACATACGAAGGCAAGTAAATCCTACGGGTCTTGGCATATCCATGTTTCGAGAGGGAAATGATGGTAAGGTTATCATTGGCTGTGATAGTAGGGATGGTATTGGTGCGCTGAAGACTCAGCTACAAGCAAAGTTGTGGAAGAGCCCCGTTTAAAAAACCCAAAACTCAAGGTTGTGAATATAAGTATGGATGATGTTGGTCTTGACGATAATGACAGTGATATATTTGAAGAGATCGTCAAGTGCAATAAGCTGAACGGAAATTCCACTTTTGAAATGAAGGTGTTAAAAAAAAACTAAAAATAAGTTTAATAAAATTGATATTTTATTGGAGAGTGATCCTAGGACCCATGACATTCTGTTAAGAAACAAAGTTAAGTTTGGTTGGTCAATATGTACAGCTTTTAATCATATAAGTGTTCTTCAGTGCTATAATTGCATGGGTTTTGGACACTATGCCAAAGAGTGTATATTAAAAAGAGTGTGTTCATGTTGTGAGGATGAAGGCTATTCATATAGGGACTTTCAGTCTCAGGTTAAAAGATGTAAAAATTGTATAAGGTCGTTTGAGGGCGGAGATACAGATCTAGACATTCACCACACATCACTTGATAAAAAGTGTCCCCTTTGCCTAAAAATGGAGGAAATTCAAAATAAAAAAATCAATTATTGTTAGAAATTAAAATATGACTCTACCTAGTGCTAGAGACAACACTTTTGTTTTTAGCGTGACTCATTTGAATCTAAGATCTGTATTTACTGGCTTCGATGATTTTACTGATATGGTAATAGCAGAAAACTTTGATGTTGTGGCTGTTAGCGAGACATCGTTGACTCCCATGGTAACATCTGATAGGGTGCGAATCGAGGGCTTTCATTTTTTCAGGAGTGACCGTTCTGAGGGACGGAGAGGTGGAGTTGGTGTCTATGTCAAGAGTGGGTTTCAAAGCGAGGAACTACAACTGCAAATACCAAAGGTTGATGGGTTTGAAACTATTTGGGTAAAAATTAAAATAAATTCTAAAATAACTTGCGCCTTAGGTGTAGTATATCGTACTAAAAATAATGTACTAAATTGTGTAAATGTTATAGATCAAATTCGTCCTCAATTCTTACTCAGTATGAACATGTTATAGTCTTAGGTGATTTAAATGTAAATATGATGCCCTATAACCTGCCTAATCCTCTCTCTGATGTCTTTGATTTTCTTAGTTTTACTCAAATTATAGATGAACCAACTAGCGTTAGTGGGGAAAGTTCCTCTCTACTGGATCCTATTTTTGTAAGTAAGGAGAGCTCAATAGTTTCTACAGGTATCCTTGATGCACGTAATATAAGTGACCATAAATTAACATTTTGCAAAATAGGAATTCAATCGAAAACATGGTCTCAAAAATTTGTGACCTATAGAAATTTTAAAAGTTTTGATGAAGATGCTCTTTACAATAACTTAGTAAATATACCCTGGAATGATATATTTTATATGGCTGATATTGAGGGGTAGGTTAATTTTCTTAGCACCCATTTAACATCTTTGTTTAGGAAGCATGCCCCTATTAAAACGTCTAGAGTAACTAAACCTCCTGCTCCCTGGCTTACTCCAGCACTGAGGGCACTTATGAGGGAAGGAGATAAGGCTTGTGCAAAGTATCAGCGGAATAAATCTCCAGAAAACCTTGACAACTATACAAGCAACTATAAAATAAAATGTTGCGAAATCTTACACTTTATTCTGTGCGTCGTGAAAAATTGGGATATTTGGATGAACAGAGGGATCCTGGGTCAGTATGGAGGGGGATGAGGAATTTTCAAGTTTATTCAAGTCATAATAAGAGTGCTTCGATCTTGCCAGAGGTACCCCAAAATGCTGATGAAATAAACAACCACTTTTTGCGCGTCTTTCGGCAAACCTAACAACTGTGTAAACAGATCAAATTTTTACAAAAAAAAATAAAATTCGACCTAATCTGCTTTTTGGTTTCGGCATGGAGACCCGTGAGTCTATCTACAAATATGTATATAATTTAAAATCAAATGCTGCCGGAAGTGATGAGATTGCACTAAATATGCTTAAACTTAGTTTGCCAGTTGTTTTGCTTCATCGTACACACATCCTAAATAGTTGTCTTGAGTGTGGTTGCTTTCCGGAGTATTGGAAGGAATCCATCATATGCCCAGTTCCAAAGGTAAATAACCCTACAATTGCTGTACTACATCCCATCAGTTTGTTGCCGGTCTTGTTTAAGGTTCTAGAGAGGATTGTTCACTCCCAATGGTCTTTGTAAGTAACAATCTTTTGCCTGTGCATCAGTCGGGTTTTCGAGAGGGTCACAGCACATCAATGGCCTTGCTAAATCTAAGTGATGAAATAATTAGAGCCCTTGACAGAAAAATGGCGGTCATTTCAGTCTCCCTCCAAGGCTTGTGATGTGCTCGATCACTATCTTCTTTGTGCAAAATTGCACTATATTGCATTTGATGATATGCCACTATTTTCCTTTCGTAACTATTTAACGGGTAGGCAGCAGAGAGTTCGTGTAAATAATGGCTATTCTGATGCTGGCAAAATAATATTAGGTGTTCCCCAGGGATCCATCTTGGGGCCGTTGTTATTTTTGATTTATACAAGTGACATATTTGAAAAAGTCTTGTACCTTGTACCTACGCTGATGATGTGCAGCTGCTCCACCTTTTTGATCCCTCGGATCCTACTGCTGCTATGAACACTGTAAATGCGGATTTATCTAGCATATTGCTCTACTCAACGGAACATAATTTGATGATCAATCAAGAGAAGACCCAGGTTCTGTTGTTTTGTCAGAAAAATCGTCGAAACCACTTGGAAAGCACTATTAAATTAAAGATTACAAATGAAAATTTACTTTTTGCAAATACGATTAAGAACCTGGGGCTTATTATGGATGTAAATCTGAGATACAGGGAACATGTGAAGTTGCTTCTACGAAAGAGCTATGCTAAAATGAAAATGTTAGATGAGAATCGTTATATACTAAATTTTAAGTTAAGAAAAAAATTGTGTGAATCATTAACCTTGTCATCATTTAATTATTGTAATATCGTTTATTATCCATGTTTAGATTTAATAACAAAAATAGGCTTCAGTATGTGCAAAATGTCTGTTGTCGATTTGTATATAAGTTGAGAAAGTATGACCATGTCTCGCTAAAAATCAAACAACTTAAATGGTTAAAAATTTCAAATACTGTCCAACTACACTATGTTGTGTTTTAATAAGTTATTGAAATCATATGTTCCTATATATCTCAAAGAAAAACTACTGTTTCGAAGTGTTATACACAGCAGAACTATTAGAAATCTTTATCTTTTAACAATGCCACAATATCGAACTGCTTCATTTCAACGCTGTTTTACATATATGGCTGTAAAAATTTATAATTCTCTACCTATAGCTATAAAGCAATGTCCAAGCATAAATTCAATTCGATATAGGTATCAAAAACTTCTATTGTCCCAACAGTAACCTATGGTTACTTAGTATAAGACTGAATTTTGTAAAAATTTATTTACTTAGTTAACTTGATGATAAATAGACCTACAATTATTAAGACCTACAAGTATTAAGTTAAAATTATTGAATGTTAACACACTGTCTGTGAGAAAGGTTAGGTGGAAGAATAACCATGGGTTAAATCTCGCCTTTCTCAATTACACATTGCGTATATACTACCGTATATGCACATTAAATAAAGACGTTATTTATTTATTTTTATTTATTTTTCAGTAGTATTGATACAATTTCTTGGCATGCCTGGCAACCATAATGTCTTCATCGATTCTGATGAACTGGAACTAATTTTCTGAAATAATATTTAAAATTGCTCAAGGTTTTATACTAAATAGCTGCTGAAGACGAAGTGAATATGCCGATATTGCCAATTCAGTGCGCGGCATACAATGTCGATCTGGATCTTACCGTTCCGAACCGACCGATCCGAGTCGATTCAGTGCACGTCCTGCTTAAAGCTGCTGGATTCCATTTAGAAGTTGACCCGGGATCTGGATAGTCTGGACCACCGCAAATATGTGGCCGAAATATCACTGTTTTACAGATGTTTTCACGGCAGATGTTCCCGGGATTTGACCCGCCTCATCCCACCCCCATCAACGCCTGTCAGACGGTCACAACAGACGGCAAGAGCGCACCCGTTAGTTGTACAACTGAAAACACCCAGAACATCGCTTTACAAGGACTACTTTGTCTGGCGCACTGCATCGCTGTGGAGATCACTCCCAGGACATCGGTTTCCCCCAAATCACAACCTACAGCTATTCAAGAATCGTGTCAAGTCAACATTTTCTCACACACACCGCTCGTCGAGTGCCATAGGATCTGCCTTTAGCTCGGCCTTAGTGTGTGTCATTGCCATAAAAGACACTGTTTTTAATATCGACACAAGAGTTGCAAAAAAAATCATTTTCTTTTGAAACCAATCCACTTAATTTTTTAATTTCAACTATTCCCTCTTCCATCTGTGGATATCAAAAAGTTAGATAACGATGCAATCGGATTCGTCAAAACATTGGATTTCGGTACTAAATTTTATCAAAGCTAGCCAAATTCAATCAAAGATATTTATCAGACTGAAACATAGATTTTGAAGACGTAGAGGGTAATGTACTTAATAAATGCCCCTTATAAGGCCAAATATATTAACGAAGAAACAAGTGAAGAAAGTAGTAATTCTGATGAAGAATCAAGGCGCACTCATTTTTTTTTTACTACTGGCACAAATCTAGCCTTGACTAATGTTAATCATTTAAGTCATCCGAGGAATTATTTTCAATAAAATCAAGCCATAACAAAATATAAAAACAGGTTTCCATTTTGTAAAAATTGGAGAACTGTTGACGGGTGATTTTAAAAGCACAAGTTTAACACAATTAGAGATTTTTAATTTTCATAAAACCGATCGATTTTTTGTTCCACATTAAGGACTTACAAGTCGTAACGAAATAGCAAATCGCGACCTTAGAGAAAATTTAGACCACCGGTCACGGACATCTAGATGTTTCGCGCTAGGCTACGCCAAATGTACCAGTCAATGAGTTTTTACCAGTAGAGAAAGATAACTAAAATTGAATAACCCATTAGAAGCTATTTAATATTTAAAATAACTATAGCATTAAATTTATGTGGCGGATTCAGTGAACGTCATATTATATCGTTTGCACTTAAATCCTTGACTCCCTGTCAGAACTAGCTTTCGAAATATTGATGGTTTTAGGCTTACGAAATGCTATGATTTTTCGATATAATTACCCACCTATTTAGATACCGGCTGTTACCTGGATCATTATTTTCCTTTAATAATATACAAAATGAGCTATAATATAAACTTAGTTTTTTAACCCTGGAAATTCGGAAATAACATACGAGATAATTAAAACTTATAATCAACCATCATTCTCATTTTCATTTAAATTTCTTATTTATTCGACCAATATTGGTACTTCGTTCCCTATTTAAAATAGCTCTAAAGAAAGGTACCTATGAGCGTTAGATCTGGAGAGTTCGCGGGTTATTTGAATGTTCCATATATTCCCATTCACACTTCATAATTATTATGAAGAAAGCCTCTTACTTACTGCCAGAATATTATAGGGAGGTGCTCTGTCTTGGTGCCAAATTATATTTTGCCGAGTTTGAAGTAATAGTTCATTCATAAAGTGCTCAATTTCCAAAAGTTCCAAATATCTTAATTCATTTAAGGTGTCATTGATAAAAAAAACGGACCTAAGAATTTACGCCCCAAAATAC
Source organism: Pissodes strobi (assembly GCA_016904865.1). NCBI lineage: Eukaryota > Metazoa > Arthropoda > Insecta > Coleoptera > Curculionidae > Pissodes > Pissodes strobi. Next base: position 46,187 of record MU186897.1, read on the forward strand.
AACACCAAACATGTATTGAGGAATCCTTGAAAAGCAATTGGTTCAGCAGCTTGTGGATTTTAATCGAGCCAAATATGGGGAAAAAACGAATACGTATCGAGAAGACGTGCAAAGAGCTTACCGAGTAGGATAAAAAAAAACATTACGAGGCTAAAATAGTATGTTCAGGAATCTGATTTACGACAGCCTTCCACTATACACGGTGTCCCATATAAAAATGCACAGTACAGGGATCCCGCAAACCAGAAGAGGTACAAAGATGATTAAATTAGAGAAAAGGTGTGCCTTGCTGAACCCTACAACGTCATACTTCGAAATGTAAGAAAATCCGATTACTTCCGAAGATATTTGAGAAAACCAGAATTTTCTCGATTTCGTTTTTATTTTTTTCTGACTTTATTTGAAAAGATATGACAATACAAATTTCACTTGCCCATTGCCACTTTTTCTGCTCTTCAACTTGGTGTTATTACATTTTCAATCTGACGTTTCGTTTCTTAGCAACCATCATCAACTTTGTTTTTTTAAATAGTCGAAAACATTTATTTTATTCCTAAAAAACTTTAATTTCAATCCTAAATTCAACAACATATCGCTATTTACATTTATCCGACGTTTCGGATAAAAAAACCATCATCAATAGTATTTGATGATGATAACGAAGAAACGAAACGTTGGATCAAAAATCTAATTACGTCATCATGTAGAGGAGGCAAAATGACATAAGAATGTGAATTTTATTTTGATCAACTTTCTTTATTAAAGCCTTAAAAAAATGAATAATCGCAATCTACGAATTCTTGAAATTTAAAATATAATTAATTTTTTTTCAGATTTTAATGAAGAGGATAGATCACAATAAAATTCACGTTCCTATGCCAATTTTTGTCCTCTACCTAAGGACGTAATTAGATTTTTGATACCACGTTTCGTTCCTTCGTAATTATCATTAAATAACATTGATGATGGTTTTTTCAGCCGAAACGTCGGATAAATGTAAGGAGCGATATGTCGTTGGATTTAGGATTAAAATTAGTGTTTTTTACGAATACAACAAATTTTTTCGACTATTTGAAAAAACAAAGTTGATGATGGTTGCAAAGAAATCAAACGTCAGATTGAAAATCTAATAACATCAACTTGAAGAGCAGGAAAAGTAGCAATGGGAATGTGAAATTTGTATTGTTATGTCTTTTGAGATAAAGTCAGAAATAAATAAAAACGAAATCGGGAAAATTCGGGTTTTCCCAAATATCATCGGAAGTAATCGGATTTTTTTAGATTCCAAAGCATGACGTTGTAGGATTCAGCAAGGCACGCCTTTTCTCTAATTTAATCATCTTTGTATCTCTTTTGGTTTCCGAGATCCCTGTAGTGTGCATTCTTATATGGGTCACCGTGTATATAGGTGATTTAAAAAAAAAAATGAAAAATTCAGAACTACTAGAATCTTGTGCGAGGAAAGCCTGCTATAAGAGTCAGTATATACAGTTTGTGTGTTCGACTGCGTAGGTAATTATTTTACTGTACTTTTTGTTCTTTGTTACACTACCTATGCCTACCTCTTAACAATTTCTATAAAAATTTACTGCGGCATCATTCAACTAAAGTAAGATTTTTGTTATTATTACGAATTAGTTCAGAAAATAATAAATGGATTTAAATGTTCTTGGAACACATTACATTTTTATGAACTAATACATACTATTATTGGCGTAACGCATCCTAGAAACCTTGACCCATTAGGTCAAGGATTAGGTTATACCGCATTATTGACCATACGGTCATTTATCCTGGAACATATTATTAAGTATATAGATATTACTTCCTTAGCGGTCGTTTCATCCGCAAAAAGCAAGCCAAGCATGTAAACATAGAATTAATTGAAAATATGAGAACTCACTGGCAAGAACGTATATTTTAAGTCTTTAGACGGCCTTCGTGAGCGGAGCCAAGATTTACGTAAATAAATAAACTTTATAGCAGAAAATATTCGTATTAAATATACTGATAAATAGCAATAAAATGGTCGACAACTCACACGACAATCGCAATTTCTATTACTGATCTCAAAGCTGTGAACGAGGCTGTGAAACAAGTTTCACCGATGCTGATGCGATTTAGGGAGTTTGAAACATCCCTTTTTATTTGGGAAAAGTTGCCGTAAATGCTTTCAAGTTTTCGATGCAAAAAAATCTGGAAACTTGGATTTTTTTTTAATTCAAACTCTTCTCCATGGAATTATTTTCCAATTTTTTGATAGCGCTCTCTTAAAGTTCCTCGGACATCTTGCCTAATTTAGTTTATTATTCTTAATTTTTAACCAGAATGATTTGATGAGCCTAGACGGTATTGGTAATAGCATCAATAATCATGTGACACATCATTACAACGCTTATTTTTTTTTCTGTGTATTATCTTGAATTTGTCACAAATGTACTAATGCAAGTACTAATATATTTATATCCGGTATTTGTCATCGAATATATTCGTAAGTTTTAGCCATAGATGAGTTTAATACATTTTCAGCAAAATGAAGCACCACCACAGATCATTATGCCTGACAATGTTTTTCTCATGCGTGAGGAAAGATCGAAGAATGGCCTGCAACATTTCCGACTCTAGCTTCTTTAGACTTTTTCTTTCTTTTTATTTTAATACTGATACTATAATTTATGTAAAATAGAACTTCAATCAAAGTTGTGCAACTTATTTGAAGGAAATAGTTTAAACGGATTCAACATGTAGTCGGGCATTTTGAGGGCACTAAGCAAATACTGGATCGAAAACATAATAATGAGAGACACCCAAACAAAAGCTTACATTTTGCTTTCGGCCAACATGCTTCAGATTCATATTGTTACGGCTAGCCTAACAACTATCCGAACGTTTTTGTGCTACCCTATAAAACTAGCCTCCGCCGTGCCGCTCGCTTCCCTGTCTGTATGACTCATCGCCCGGCCGGTCGCGAAGTTTCAGGATCGCTGGAATTGTCTAGATGGCCTCGTCGAGATCATATAGAGTGGCCTCGGAATTCTTCCCGAATATTCGTGATGGATTGGAGATAATATATAAGCAGACCTAAGGCCAATGTTAGTCAGTCGGTTCGTCAGTTCAGTTCAGTTAATCATTGAGTGTTGAATAGATATTAGTTGTAAAGTTAAATTGTATACAGTGGTAGTGAATAAAGAGCGTATTAGTTGAAAATAGCAAAGTTGTAATTCTGTTAAGAGCCCACGGGAAAAACGTAACAATATTATGATCCCTTATAGGGGACGCCTATGAAACATGACAACAGTGCGTGCCTTGCGCATAAATAAAATAGTTGTTTAGATCTTTCCGGCAGTGTGCTTCTGTGGTGTAAACGATAGGCAGGAAGTAATGAAGTTTTTTGTGTTCAATTTTTATCATAGAAACTGTTTATACTCAACGAAGCGCGGCGGGTTCATTTTTATTATATTTCATGAGTACTATAATGTTCATTTCAATGATACGTACATTTTCATGTGAGAGAATAGTGCGAGAGTCGAGTCAGTTATAGATCACAGTCAGCTTGTTGTCACAGAGCTCTAAATTTCATCGTCCCTAAACGCCATGAACTAGATTCATTTATTTCATAATATCGTTGCAGATGGTTGCTTCATTTATGAGTATCTTTGCAAACTGACTTTTCATGAATTGTTAGCTGAAGTTGAAAATGAGCCTGAGGAGGCCGAAGTCTATATAATTCCTCCAGACAACGCGACGGTGATGCAACTGACCAGGACAGTGATAAGTCGGATGAACTAACCCAACCAATTTTAAGTTCAGAATGTGAGAAGTCCATCAGAATATGATTCTATTTTTATAAAAACACTATCCATTTTTCTGGAAATGGTGAGAGGGTAGCCATGAAAGGCCACAGCACTTAGACCCCATTGGACCCAGCGCGGATCTAGGGACGCGCGGACTTCAGGGCAAAAGATATTTATTGGCCCCTACCCCTTGTATATTTTAAAACTAAGTTAAGGCATCGTGGGGCCCTTCTGAACCTTGGGCCCCAGGGCGACGCACCGAACTACCCGGTAATATGTCCGCCACTGATTGGACCACCGTGCGTCATATCTAGGTCAACCAATCCATCTAGGCCATCGCCCAACTTAGTGTTGTAAAAAAGGCGGCGATGTTGCCCGAGGAGGCTGTTCTGAGAGAAGCCATGGTTGGCCATCATTTTCTCAAAATGGATTTCCTTAGTTCCAAAGCAGCGTCGCAATCGCCATGTCCATTTTTGTAACGAGACAAATCGACCCTCGAATCGACCAGTAAGCGTCTGAAAGACAGAAAACCGGAGTTAACGAAATATGGAAGTCACAACCACAAAGATAATTGAAGCCGTTGTTTTCCATGAATACTCAGTCTGATTCAGAACAAAACCACTCGCTGATTTGGTAAACCTCATTTTTTCCTCTGAAATTGTTTCAAACTTTCTTGTTAAGAGCATATGTGAAAATAATGTGTGACAGTCCAATCTGTATGCAGCTCAAAAAATACATATTTTAATTTGGGACTTGAAGAGCTATATATGGTCTTTGACGCACTTTGGATAGGCCAAATTGCCAAATAAATAGATACATTGGTCGCTTGAAAATAACGTACCAAAACTGTTTTCTGATATGTTTCTGTATATTTGGTGTTTTTTTAATTCCCGAAACACCGCATTAATGGAGCTTCATAAACCTTCGCAAGATATGAGGATAAATGCATGCATAAAACATAAAGAAGGTAACAAAGAGTGACATGAACACAATAAGACTTTTAGTCTCAGTTGCCCCTTCAGATCACAAAAAAATTAATCAATAATTATTCGAAATAAATTTCTTTAATAACCCATTTTTTTTTATCTTAAATTAAATACCCCTCTCGCCACGCACCTTTACGGCTAAATGACGAAACCTCTGGGTGGGTCGCTACCAGCCCTTTTACAAGCCACAGATATATAATATTTCAACTTTAATAGGATATCCGGTCGTGTATTTAGTTTTCATCCGCGTTACAGAACGCTAGTTAAATAACGCCGCCTGATTGGCTAGCTCCAAGCTCGCCCGTCAACGTTAGTGTGATCATAATGGATAACACAAGTTATCACAGTCGTCTCCTATATAGAGCGCCAAACAGATCAAGTATTAAAATTGAAATACAAGAATATTTATTAGAAAATGACATTTATTTTGAATTTAGTCACAAAAACGAGCAGCATTTAGAAGTATTAAATATACTTAACATTAAAAACAATACGTATGTGAAAAGTTGGCGGAACAGATGTCTCACACAATCTTACGTCTTCCACGATATCACTGTAGTGTATATCGATGGGTCGCGACCCCCCAATGGGATCGCAATGGATATTTTAGGGGGGTTACCGAGAATACAGGGGATATTCAATATTCTTCCAATATTACGAGGTGGCCAATCCCGATGTAGGAACCCTCGCAAGAATACAATAGACGTCAGCCAATTTACCTCGATAATATAATAGCATATTGAAATCCAATAGCAGTTGGGCGAAGTCGGCACTCAGCGGAGGAACGAATTTCAATGGAAGAACTTGTGTGGAGAGTGCACCGATGGAGCACCAGCTGGATCGAGGTCGGGCAAGTTAAAAAGCTTCCACTCCAAGCAAAGAGGTTGCACTGCATGATTCATTGATTTGCCTTTGCTACTAAAACTCCTCCAAAGCCTTTGCAAGAAGAACTTGATACTTTGAATACATTAATTATTGTTAATTATATGTATGCCAAGACATGCGGGGTGAATTTTTGGAGCTTCGAAATGATTCCTCAGCGCCAGGAAAATCGTTGAATTTTTGGTGTGAAATCTTATGGATTCCATGCTTTCTTTTCGAAGATACGCTTCTACTTATCTGTGTAAGAGTGGATTTTCAACTCTTTTGCAGATCGAGATAAAAGCCAGGGATAAGTTGGATGTCTAAAATTGTTAAATTCGTTAATACAAACAATGGGTACAATTAAAATCACTCATTAAAACATAGATAATAATAGACAAATAGTAAACTTAAAACTTAGTCATTCACGCGTATACAGTGCAGGTTAAAAATATTGTAAAATCATAGAACGGCTTATCCACTAGGTAATTTTTAATCACATTCTTAAATGCCCTAATCGGTAAGTTCCTAACAGTAGTTGGCTGATAAAGAAGGCCGGTGGGAAGTGCAGGGTCACGTTCCAATACCAGTCAAGCTTGAGGAACCCCACCCACAAATCATCACGTGCTGCGACAAATCTATCCAGGTTGTGGCGACATATTAATGATTCGTAGATAAAGGAGACTAGTGAGAGGGAAGAGTAAGTATCCGGAGGCTCCGAAAGAAAGGGAGCATCATCACGGTAACCAATCCGTGCCAAGACTCGAACAGCCCTCCTCTGCATCGCATACTCATCACAGCGTGGGCAGAATGCCCCCAGACAAGCAGCCCATACGCACAGGGTGAATGCACCAGCGCATGGTAAGCCACTAGGCAGATCTCCATTCCAACCGTTCTTGTTAGGTTTCGCAGTACGAAGATTCCAGAAGAATCTTTTTGGATACTAGTAGTTCTGTGATTTTCGAAAGTTAATTTGGGGTCCAAGGTGACCTCCAAGAAATTTCACCTGATTTGTGAAATGAGATTGAGATGGTTGGAAGCAAGCCAGTCGCCAATGTCCTCCGCACACTCATTCATCTCCATCATAAGAGATTCCTAGGTTAAATAACTCATAATAAAGTTGGTGTCATCCGCGTACAGGTTAAGCCTAACACGTGACAGGGCCGAGGCCACATCTTTGACATATACAAGAAATAGTAAAGAGCTCAGAATGGACCCCTGGGGTACACCGTGCCTCATACCCTCTCCACTGACGTCCTCCCATTTGTAGCACCTAGATAGTCCCCCCTCACAACCTGTGCAAAGCCATAGTCGTTGATTTATCCTTCTTAAATTCAAAGTAACCGTTAGCCTGTTGTAAATAAAACTTATATTATTGATGTCAAAAGCCAAGACGATATGCCTTGAGATACAATTTACAATATACATAAGACATATTGTAATATATCTCTGTAAAGAGTAGCAACACCATTTTGCATCGAAATAGACAATAATCTGAAATTGTAATGCAGCGTCACACAGTATTATGTCCAAGAATGACATAAGAGACATAATTTTTCATCAACATATTTGATTTTTCCTAGCTCGGAATCCAACCTCATTTGACAAGTATGTACCAAATTCAATCCTAAGTACCTAATGAGCAAATTGAGTCGAATAGGACCGGACGCGGAAATTTTAACAGAAAAACCTCGTTTTTTAACTTACTTTTTAGCTACTGTAAAATTTTCAGACTTCTAAATTTTAACACAATTCCAAAACATAATAAAGTCATTGTCTAATTTAATTCTATCCCAACATATACCTGAAATAGGTAACACCTACTACTCAATAACAATATATTAATCCCTTGATCAGTAGCAGGTAATAAAATTCCGAAAAAATTTCTTTTCATTTAAAAATGTAACACTTGCCTGCGGCTACATATCGATCGTCAGATCGTCATAGACAGTGAAAGTGGTCAATCCAGGTACCTAAGATACTTTCTTCGAGATCAGTTTCGATTGTAGGCGTGTGTATGTTATAGAAAAGTAGCAAAAATTGCAGGCTTAATTAACATTAGAGTAGAGCTAAAGCTGTGACTTCTGCTTGACTGTAAAAACCTAAGAATCTACCTTGGTGTTGCTTTTTTGCTTTTTTTTAATATAAAATCCGTTGTGAAAATGGTGGTCATAAAATTAAATATCTAAAATGCGTAATTAAACAAAAATTTATTGTAATAATCAAAAAGGACATTAGAAACTGTTGACATGTTAGAAAAAATTAAATAGTTTACTGAAAAATACACAAAAAATTAGCTTGTAAGAATAAGAAGATTACTCCAGTAGAATTTACTTTTCTTCGAACCGAATTAATATTATATACATTAAAATGAACCTTATTGGCGATCGGGCGAATTGGTGCAAACACTAAAAATAAAAATAGGTTTGTCAAGTACAGATTTTTTTCTACTATACTTTAGTTGATTCATCAAACAGTTACTCCCTTTTATCGAGATTCATTAAAACACAATTATTGTTCATTACGATAAGAGTTTATAACCAATCAATGCAGCAGGCAGCATCACCGCAATATCTGGTCAATACCAAAGACTGCCATGGCCATGACAGTTAAAAATTATCAATTTTTACAGTTTAT